>JAJQOW010001172.1:0-35000 GCA_037975125.1 Latrodectus hesperus
TTGTACCGAGCTTCACGGGTTCGTGTTGATTGAGAGTTGAATAAAGCAACCACTTTATGAACACAAGACTTTTATTCGTAAAAACTTCACTAGATAAACGAAATTCCCGCTGTAACAATCACAATTATACAGCTACGATTCGTCAGATACAATAAGAAATAGCTTCCAATCACAGGTCTCAAATACCTCAGACAGAGAACAACTAGCAGTCACAACGAATCGTCTTCACTCACTGACTGTCTTCACAAAACTATACTACTATTCCATGTCGGGCTGCGGTATTTATACCTGACTTGGCGGAGAAATCTACCAATTTCGCCAAGGTTCTGGAAGCTTCTAGGCTATCTCGAAAAATATTGGTCCTAGAGCTTAGGTGATGGATGTTTCCAGAAGTATCGATTTCTCGCCAAGTCGCCAAAAATCTCGCCAACCGTCGCCAAGTCGCCAAGAATCTCGCCAACTGTCGCCAAGTCGCCAAATCATTAGGAAATCCGCTTTTAAACTACAACACGTCTAAATACCGCAATTTTTGCCCAAAATGTGAGAATTTCTGATCTGTCTGAGATATTTTACGACAAATATAATCATTATTTACAAATTTGTAACATTGCCCCCCTCTCAAGGACTGCACGTCCCGGGCAGTACAATCCCCTGATAGGAGGCCAAATTTAATATAAAAGAATTTACATTTCAAGAGGATACAGAGCACATTACATACACAAGCAACTAAAAATACAAGAAAATAGAAAAGATTAAAATTATCTATACTATTTACAAACAGACCATGGTCTACTGATTTTTACTCTACATTACGATAAGGAGCTAATCTATCATAATGTACTACCTTTGGTTTTGAAGCAGATGATTTTCTTATACGAACCACGACGTCGTTCAGTCTTTTTAGGACTGTGTAGGGACCTTCCCAGTTGGCTTGCAACTTTGGAGAAAGTCCTTTACGTCGAATCGGGTTCCACAACCAAACTTTGTCACCTTCTTGGAATTCATGTCCCGTCGCTCTTGTGTCATACCTTGTCTTCATTCTTTCGGTCGTCAGGTTGATTCGGTCTCGAGCGAAGTTATGGACATCTTCAAGACGTGCCTGAAGGTCTCGAAGGTATTCCTCTGGCGATGAAGATGTATCCGGTGGACGACCAAACTGAAGATCACAAGGGAGACGAAGTTCGCGACCAAAGAGCATCTGTGAAGGAGTATATCCGGTAGTCTCATGGACAGCACTGCGATATGCAAGAAGAAACAGCGGTAGCTTCAAATCCCAATCTTGCTGATTTCTGGAAACCATAAGGGAGAGGTTATTCAAGATGGTTCTGTTAAACCTCTCTACCATGCCATCCGATTGTGGGTGTAGTGGCGTGGTCTGCGTCTTGTCTATTCCGAGAATTTGACACATTCCTTTAAACACAACAGAGGTGAAATTTGTCCCTTGATCAGAATGAATTTGTAAGGGTGTGCCGAATCTGGAAACCCATTGTTGCACTAGAACCTCGGCTACTGTAGTCGCCTCTTGATCGGGGATTGCAAACGCTTCAGGCCACTTAGTAAAGTAGTCCATGACAACTAGTATGTATTTGTTGCCATTTGAGGATCGTGGTAAAGGACCCAAAATGTCCAATGCTATCCTCTCAAAAGGTGCTCCTACGTTGTACCGCTGCAACCTTCCTCGGCTACGTTTCTTCGGTCCTTTACGTGCCGCACAGTCATCACAAGATTGGCACCATTTCTCTACATCTTGTCTCGTTTTGCTCCAATAGAAGCGTTCTCGAACTTTCTGTAGAGTTTTCATTACTCCGAAGTGGCCTCCAGTTGAGCTACTGTGCAATTCTTTCAAAACATCTGAAATTCTTGATTTTGGAAGAACAAGCTGCCATTTGAAATTACGTCCATCATCGGACTCCCATTTCCTGTATAAGACACCATTTCTTATATGGAGTGAGTCCCAAAGAGCCCAATATTGCTTAGTCGCAGGACTGTAGGTGGAGATATCCTGCCAACTTGGTCTCATACTAGAAGATTCTTTCAATTCAAGAATTGGATTTATATCTGGGTCTTCTTTTTGGGCTTCCCTAAGTCCTTCATCACTCCATGGGTCTGGTTTTGATGGAGGTGAAACAGTAACTTGGCGTACCGAAGTATTTATCAGCTGATAGTTCTTCTCTACTCTAGAACAGTATCGGCAGCTTTCATTACATGGCTTCCTTGATAGTGCATCAGCATTTCCATGAAGAGTTCCTTTGCGATGACGTATTTCAAAGTCAAACTCCTGGAGTCGTTGAATCCATCTGGCTACCTGTCCTTCCGGATTTTTAAAATTTAAAAGCCAGGTTAAGGATGCGTGATCTGTCCGGAGCAAGAACTTTCTTCCATAGAGATAATGGTGGAAATGTTCTATGGCTTTAACGATTGCCAGCAATTCCTTCCTGGTTGTACAGTAATTCCGCTCTGGTTTCGATAGACATTTACTCCAATAAGCAATGACATATTCTTTATCATCAATTTCTTGCGACAAAACAGCTCCGATATTTTCGTTGCTGGCATCCGTATCTAAAATGAATAATTTTTCGGGTTGGGGATATGCAAGAACGGGCGAAGATGTCAACGCCTCCTTCAGTTGTTTAAAAGCTTTCTCACATTCATCTGTCCATAGAAATTTCTGTTTAACTTCTGTCAACTTGTGAAGAGGTCTGGCAATACTTGAAAAACCCTTAACAAATTTCCTGTAATATGTGCATAGTCCAAGAAAACTTCTTAATTGGTGGACATCTTTTGGACGACTCCAGTCCTTAACTGCGGAGATCTTTTCAGGATCTGTTCTTACACCTTCAGCAGAGATAATGTGTCCCAGATAGCTTACTTCACGTCGGAATAAATTACATTTGCAAGGATTCAGCTTCAGGTTGGCCATTTTTAATTTTTCCAGCACCTTTCGGATGTTTCTTAAATGGTCTTCGAATGTGCGCCCTACAATAATGATATCGTCCAAATATACCAAACAGGCTTCATAGGAAAGTCCTCGTAATACTGTCTCCATCAGGCGCTCAAACGTTGCAGGTGCATTGCAAAGCCCAAATGGCATAACCTTGAACTGCCAAAGTCCTTGTCCTGTGGTGAATGCAGTCTTTTCTCGATCCTCAGGATGTATCTCTACTTGCCAATAACCACTCTTGAGATCCAAAGTCGAAAACCATTGTTTTCCGGATAAAGCATCAAGTGTATCGTCAATCCTAGGAAGAGGGTAACTATCTTTTTTAGTGATGTTGTTTAACCGACGATAGTCAACGCAGAATCGGGTAGAACCATCTTTCTTCCGAACTAAAACGATAGGCGAAGCCCAAGGACTCTCTGATGGCTCAATAATGTCATTCTGCTGCATTTCCATCAGAAGATTATCCACCTCTTCCTGCTTAGCGAATGGCAATCTTCTCGGATGTTGTTTAATGGGTGGATGGTTTCCTGTATTGATTCGGTGCTGCGTCAATTTGGTTCGCCCAACATCATCTGATTTCTTGGAAAAGAGATCTCCGAATTCTAATAATAAATTTCTTGCAGCATTCCTCTGTTTATCATCTAACTCTGCTCTCTGAAGGAGTTCATTAATTAGAGTGTCAGGAGGCTCAGATAGTGTGGCTTGACAATTTCGGTTAATACAGGTCACTGGACTGCAAGTCGCTAGCACTTCTCCTTCTTTTATAAGTTTTACCTTATTACTTAGATTAGCAACTCTTACCGGGATTACATTTCGTGAAAGGTCGACGAGTGAAGAAGCCACTAGTACTCCTTTAACGCTATTGTCGGAATCTGGATATTCAGTCAATCCATAATGAAAATTATTATCTTCTGAAAGAGCTCCGCAAACTATTGTCTCAGTTCTTGGTGGTAATGTTGTTTCACTCTTCGCAGTTATATGATGGACTGTTTTAATATCTGAATATTTCGTCTTAAAAATCGCTATGTCCTCAGAACATGAGTGTAGTTCATTATTTTTAAAATCTAACTTGAAATGGTTTTCTTTGAGAAAGTCCAATCCGAGAATAAATTCGTCATTTATATCAGCGACATATGCCATATGATGGTACACGGCATTACCAAATGCAATGTTTAGATTTATTTTTCCATGCACTTTAATCTTGTCACCTGTCACAGTTTGGAGGGTAATGCAGGGTGGCGTCCAGATGAGTTTGTCACCAAGTTTGCGAGCCATATCTGTCCTAATGATAGTTACGTTGGCTCCAGTATCGATTATCATTCTGCAGGGAACTTCGTTGACATGTCCCATAACGAAAAGTCCGTTGTCGCCGCTACTTACGGAAGAAATGTGAAACAATTTGAAATGGGGCTTCTGACTCTCTGGACATCTCCGCCCCGCGAGATGGCCACATATTAGTTTCCCTGCTGTGGTGGAAGATCATTTCCACCATTTTTTCGTTTCGGGCAGTCTCTCTGAACGTGTCCGACTGCACCGCAAGTCCAACACTGAATTTTCGTGTTTCTGCCACCTTTACTCAATTCTAAGTTACGGAATTTTCGCCGCAGATCTTCGATTTGCTTTCTGAGATCATAGTCCGTATCAGTAGTAGAGACGGCTCTGATTGAGTGCCGGTCTTTACGCGCGGCCTGCTGGGCAGCCTCTATCTTATGTGCGTAGACTAGGGCAGATCCAATATCTTTGACATCGGCGAGTCTAAGTGTTTTCTGTATCTCCGGATCCCTCACACTATCGATGAAGTGATGGAGAGCCAGATCTTGACGTGTCTCAGCTGGGCAGTCCGAAAATGCTAGATGGGAAAGTCGCTGAATATCGGCAGCCAATTCTTGAAGACTTTCACCCGCTTTTTGATAGCGGGACTTTAACTGTAGTCTGCTATATTCTTTAGTGCACTTATCTCCAAACCGCAACTCAAGGGCACTCGATAGGGCTTGGAAATCGTGCCTCTGCTCCTCCGGAAGCGTCTCGAGGATGTCAGCCGCGTCTCCTCTTAAAGAAGCCGCCAGGTGAAAAGCTTGGGCTCGGGGATTCCATCCATTAGCTTCCGCTACCATCATAAACTGGGTCTTGTATACTTGCCAGGATGATTTCCCATCAAATGTTGAGAGTTTAATATTGGCTAGGGAAGGCACAAATGTCACGTTGGGTTCCTCATGTCTGTTTGACATTTGTTTCTTCAAGCTTTCAATCTCCTTATTGATATTGTCTAATGCTTCTTCCACGTTTTCTTCTATCTCCAGAACTTTAGTTTCTACTGAAGTTACCTTATCTTCCATTGCATTCATCTTCTCCTGAATGATGTTGGAGAATTCTTCTTTAACACTTACAATGTCCTTCTTAAGTTCCTTTTTAAGCTCCTCCTGTCCAGCTTTCATCTCTTCCTGTCCAGATTTTATCTCTTTCATCATCTCGATTTTAATCTCTGCTTGTCCAGCTTTCATCTCTTCTTGTCTAGCTTTCATCTCTTCTTGTCCAGCTTTCATCTCTTCTTGTCCAGCTTTCATCTCTTCTTGTCTAGCTTTCATCTCTTCTTGTCCAGCTTTCATCTCTTCTTGTCCAGCTTTCATCTCAGTTTTCATCTCAGCCATCTGCTCCGCTAATTTTTCGAGAAGACTTTTCATTAAATCCATATCCATTTTTCTTGTGACACGCTGCATCAACTCTTCAATCCCGATTCTGACACCAGTTGTACCGAGCTTCACGGGTTCGTGTTGATTGAGAGTTGAATAAAGCAACCACTTTATGAACACAAGACTTTTATTCGTAAAAACTTCACTAGATAAACGAAATTCCCGCTGTAACAATCACAATTATACAGCTACGATTCGTCAGATACAATAAGAAATAGCTTCCAATCACAGGTCTCAAATACCTCAGACAGAGAACAACTAGCAGTCACAACGAATCGTCTTCACTCACTGACTGTCTTCACAAAACTATACTACTATTCCATGTCGGGCTGCGGTATTTATACCTGACTTGGCGGAGAAATCTACCAATTTCGCCAAGGTTCTGGAAGCTTCTAGGCTATCTCGAAAAATATTGGTCCTAGAGCTTAGGTGATGGATGTTTCCAGAAGTATCGATTTCTCGCCAAGTCGCCAAAAATCTCGCCAACCGTCGCCAAGTCGCCAAGAATCTCGCCAACTGTCGCCAAGTCGCCAAATCATTAGGAAATCCGCTTTTAAACTACAACACGTCTAAATACCGCAATTTTTGCCCAAAATGTGAGAATTTCTGATCTGTCTGAGATATTTTACGACAAATATAATCATTATTTACAAATTTGTAACACTATAAACAGGTATCTATGGCATGTGTGTACTGAGGAACTCCACACCAAAATAGGGTTCAGTTGGAAAAGTGGAGCAGCGCACCCCATATTGCCAGCCTGGCTGGCACACGACAACAACAACATTGGAATTATATTTGTTGTGATTATTATATTTTGTTCGACATAAGTAAATATTGCTTAAAATTCTTAATAATAAAGTTTCATGGATTCATTTTTGAAAAGAAACAAATTTATTATACTGTAACAAATATGAAATTTAATTGAGAAATTCCAAGTTATTATTGAAAAAATTGTGATACGCAGAAAAAGTAGGAAAATTAGTAATTCAGATTAATAATTTTTAACCAGAGTTAGCATTAAATTTGTTTGATTAACTATGGGCAGCTGCTTTGCTTAAGAGTTTCACACAGTTGATCATCGATGCCGTTTTCGCTACAATAAATACAATAGAAAAAAGTTTTTAAATTCTTATTGTGTGCGACTATTTAATTCAATTAAAGAATCTAGATGAATCCATTAAAAAAAGTGATCTTTTACAACAGAGAATTTTACATCTTAGCTTCTCAGAGTAATGATAAATATAAACTTTTTTTATTAATAAAGAAATGAGGCAATAAAAATACATTTCCGGATTAAATACTAGAGTTGTTAACATTAAAAGAATTCATTTTAAAAATGAATCCGTAAATGTTATTGATTTCATAATAAAAGTTACTTTGACACAGAATCTTAGGGACATTAAAGATTCTTTTTTTAATTTTATATTTTTTATAGAAGCATTTCGAATAACAATATGTTAAAAGATTCTAGTTTTGTGAGATTTTTTTAGCTTTATCTAACTGAAAAAAAACTGCTAAATTTAAAAGAAAAAAAAAACGCGAATAGCATTTCAGATTCCTTTTTATATTTTTTATACTGTGTATGCATCATTTGTCCCTTCTTTTCATTTTCTTATGCTCATTTAGCGGTCTTTATTTTCTTTCGCTTCCTTTTCCCTTAATGACATGAGATCATTAAGGTGAATTTTTTTTCTCATCTGATGATTTTGCAGTTAATTTTATAGAGAGGGGAAGATGTTGCTTGCTTTTGTCTGCTGGCATAAAAATAATTTTATGATAGTGAGAGGAATAAATATAAATAAAAACATTTTTCTTAATCATATAATTCTTTTGAGAATTATGTTATTCGAATCCTGAATATCATGTTTTTCGGATCTAAATCATTACGCAATAAAATTTCTCTCATAACACGTACTAATCTCATAAAAGAGAATTTAAATAAAGAGCAAAGATATCGTGAAATGATTCGATTGAAAAAAGTATACATATTTATGAATCTAAAAATTTTTAGCTGTGAAGTTTAAAAAAATTCTTATTTTATTGTTAAAATTTGTAAAAATAATGAAAATCGAAAGATTATGTATAATAAAATTGGAGGCAAAATTTAATTATATAAATCTTCAAATCAATGAATGTTTTTAAAGTAGCAACACAATTTTCTTTTACTAAATATATATAGTATTGTGCCGAGCAACTTGTCTAGTGGTCAGCGTGCCTGACTACGGATAAGGAGGTCCTGGGTTAGAATCCCGGTTCAGACATGGATGTACTTTCTCTCTCTATCTATCCTTTGTCCTTTCCTTGTATGAATGTGGAGTAAATGGTTGCCTACCCTATAAACGAGTACCTATGGCATGGGTGTAGCGCAAAGTCGTACTTTCACCATCATGGTGCTCTGATTAAAACGAAAGACACTCTCAATCGACTTAACTCACATAGCATAGCGATCTTGGCTTGTAAAAGTGTCATTAGTAAACAACAACAACAATATAGAATTGTCAACGAAATATCTGCTAAAAGGAGATATATGCAATACTGAAAATGCAACAGAAGAAATCTCAATTCCTTATGATGAGATCTGAATCTGGAAAACAATGTGCTTCACCACCTTATCTTCATTGAATTTTTATGTGTAATGAAAAAATAAGTAAACTTTTTTAATGTTAAAATCAAATAGTAAAATATGGCTTAATCGTCAACAATACAAAATGAAGAATTTAATTATACTTTATTGCCAATGTATTGAAAAATGCTTGCAGCAGATG
The DNA here is from genome assembly GCA_037975125.1 of Latrodectus hesperus. Lineage (NCBI taxonomy): Eukaryota > Metazoa > Arthropoda > Arachnida > Araneae > Theridiidae > Latrodectus > Latrodectus hesperus. The sequence goes on from JAJQOW010001172.1 coordinate 8,400, forward strand.
CATATGTAACTCTGTGCACACATTCTAATATCTTGTTATATATATATATATATATATATATATATATATATAAATGAGGTCAAATTTACAAGAGATGAAAATGCTATTTCTGTCTGTTTTTAATATTCAGGCTTGAATCTAGAAAACCGCGAGCATTAAGTTATTAACTGTTTTAACTGTATGTTTTAACATTAGCAAACTTATTTTAATATTAAAGAAAAATAATCGAGACTGTTGAGCCTTATTCAATACATTATGAAGATAGAAACAATTTTAAGGTACAAAAATTACAATATAGTTAATAAAATAAAATATCTGTAATAAAAATGCTGTTTTTTGAAAAAAGTTCTGTTCTTCAAAATGACATTTTAATCTAGAAAACTATATATATATATATATATATATATATATATATATATATATATATATATATATATATATATATATATATATATATATATATATATATAATCTTGATTTGAATTAAAATAAGCGTCAATATTCTTATTTTAATACTAAAATAAAACAATGAAAAACGATCAATCCCATACAAAGCAATATGGAAATGATTTTTAACTATGCAAAAATTTTAATGAAATAAATGTTTTATAAGGCCGCTGCACAATTTCTTTTTTATAATTTACAATTGCACAATTTCAGGAGAGTTTGTGTAATGGGTTTTGGGAAAAATTCAGTTCTTTAATCTAATAAATAAGCAAAATTTTGTTCCGAAAATTATTTTTTTTTTAGGTTGAAAAATGAAACATTATAATAGAATCATGCGCAGTTTTTAAGCACAGTTTGGTATCAGAATTACTTAAAAACACAAGTATTCATTCTTGCACACACAAAGTATAGTTTTAAGGCCATTTTTGACATTGTATGGTTGAAGCCCATTACAGCACAGATTTGAAATCAGCTTTTTTCCGAACATTCCTTAAATTGTTTCCTCCTGTTTCCTTAAAAGGCTGATAAAGAAGAATTCATGTCTCATTTAAATATATTATTCGAATTTGTGTGTGTAATACACATACACAAAATTAAATATGGGATTAAAAATAATTACGAGTCAAGCTTTTTGTGTACCAGAATTTTAATATTTCTTAAATAATACTTATATATATAGTAAAATATGGTGAATATAGTAAAATATATTAAAAAATTGTATGAATGAGGTGTAATATATAATATAATATTAATATTTTTAAGAGAATTTAAGTAATTGGACATTTTATTACTAAAAATATATATGTATTTGTCAAATAATAATAGTGTAATGAAATTTGCTAGTATGTCTTTGAAATTAGATTTTCTGGTATTAAACTATAATTTGTTGATATAGACAATGAAAAACTCATTTAATAATTTTTTTATTAAAATATTTCTTTATAAATTGATGTCGTAGTATTAATTCCAATTTTGGGTTTTCAATTCAATTTCTGAAAGTTTTTTCAAAAATTTAATGCTAATATTTCATCAAATTACATTCACTTTATGAATAATAGTTATCAATCTAAGTCTAATATGCTGGTATGAATTCAGTAATTATATTTCCTGTATTTTGGTTGAAAATTATAGTATAACTTATATTCGAAAATACGATTCATCTTCTTTAGAGGTATCATCATATCATCTTCTGTATTCTGAAACACTGAAATCAAAAAGTGGATCCATTAGTAAAATTTTGGAAAGATATTATAAAATGATTTTTTTCTTCTACTACTTCTGCTAAAAATGAAAGTTTTCTTGCATCAAGACAAAAATTAACTATTCTTAATAAAAAAACATATAAAAGTATTTCATTAAAGTTATCTGCATTTGACTGATTTGCCTGGTTTATTTGCCTTCAGAGCCTTTTTTTTAATGAAAAGGTTAATCAGATCAGGATCAGCGCCGCCCAACTTGTCTAGTGGTCAGCGTGCCTGACTGCAGATAAGGAGGTCTTGGGTTCGAATCCCGGTTCGGGCATGGATGTACTTTTTCTCTCTCTATCTATCCTGTCTTTGTCTTTTCCTTGTATGAATGAGGTGTGAATGGTTGCCTACCCTATAAACGGGTCCCTATGGCATGTGTGTAGAGCAAAGTCGTACTTTCACCTTCATGGTGCTCTGATTAAAAACGAAAGACGCTCCCAATGGACTTAAATTCGCACAGCCAAGACATAGCGAGCTTGGCTTGCCCAAGTGTCATTAGTAACAACAACAGGATCAGCAAATTAAAGTGGATTTTCTAACAATATAAGCATAAACACGTACATGTTCAAAATGGGAAATAAATTCACAAACTTTAATTTATGCATTGTATAATAATTGCTTTTATATGAAGATAATTATTATTTAATTCATAATTCTTTTATTTTATATGAAAGAATTTTATATTTGTATCAAAATTCTGTGTCTAAATATGTTATATATAAAAATGTAAAATCTCCTTTCTAGTCAAAATATTAAATTACATATCTGAAAATTAAAATAAAAATATTCATATCAAGCATCATAGTGCAGATAAAAACAATTATCGTGAAAGCGATCCACTGTCTTTAATTTTATGAATACTTTATAATAAATTTATATATATATATATATTTTCGTTTTTTTTATTTTATCAAAAATTGATTTCCTGAATTCCTCTATTTGACGACTACCTCCTCTTCAAGAAAAGTGAGATGGCCCCTACAGTGAGGTTTTACTGCATATCGTAAACTCCTGGATGTTACGATTGTCCCCGACTCTCTACTCTTCAAATAAAAGGAAAAAGCATAAAACTCTTTTCTCGAGTCCTCTTCTTATCCGGACTTCCCTCGTCCATAATATTTTGTGCCACAATTCGCGAGAAATCATCATTTCTCGTTTATGAACCTGGCAGACAGGATTAGGGGTTTTTCCCTCATGGTTCTCGGGGATAAGAATGGGTTCCCGGATGAATCATAGCCGCTCCGGGAACACTTGCTGATTGAGCAGATCCAGGACGATGATCCCGGATTAGAGGAAAACCTGTATGAAGTGACATCTTGAGAGTTCCTTGCATCAATTCCTGTGATGGCTTCCAATAAACGGCCGCTTACTCGGATAACGCGAAGAAAAGATTGTGTTTTTCATCGGAAGGTGAAATATTTTCTTTCTCCTTCATTTTTATTAAGAAAAAAGAAGCATTTAGATTATGAGTAAATACTTTGAGAAAATTGCTACGTTACAGGTGTGTAATGATTTATAAAGTATAATAATTCAGGTTATAAATTTCTTTCATGTTTCAAAATTTTTGATGTAAATTTTCTGCAAATAAATATTAAGATTAACATGTTTTGATGTGTATAGAAAAACAAAAAATGTGTGACTTTAACTATTTATGAGCATTTAATATATTAATTACATTTACTTAGTTGCATTCCGCCCAACTTGTCTAGTGGTCAGCGTGCCTGACTGCGGATAAGGAGGTCCTGGGTTCAAATCCCGGTTCGGGCATGGATGTACTTTCTTTCTCTATCTATCCTGTCTTTGTCCTTTCCTGGTGTGAATGGTTGCCTACCCTATAAACGGGTACCTATGGCATATGTGTAGAGCAAAAGTCGTACTTTCACCTTCATGGTGCTCTGATTAAAACGAAAGACGCTTCCAATTGACTTAAAATTCACATAGCCAAGGCATAGCGAGCTGGGCTTGTCCAAGTGTCATTAGTAACAACAATAACAATTTAGTTGCATAAATTAATTATTTTGAGTGAAAATTTGCATAGTGAGGTAAGTGGTAAATTATAAATTTACTCAATAAAAATATGATACAAAATTTTACTGGTTTAAATGGTAAACAAAATTTTTTAAAATGCATTTAAAATGAAATGAGGAATAATTTTCCTAAGCTATGATATTTTGAAAGCTTAGTTCATTTCCCTGTATTATAATGTACAATTTTGAAGAGAGAAAAAGTTAATGTTGATGATGAATTTCGATTTATTTGAGAAAAATGAGTTTATTTAATACTCAGCTATCTATATCATAAACATACCACAATTTGTAGAAAAGAAACCACGCCGGCGTGTACGCAGCGCTTGAAAAAATGACTCAAGATAAATTTTGATTTGCATCAGAATAAAGCATCAGGTGCTATCACCTTGCATATCACAGCTGCAAAGACGTGATTTCTGTCTTAGAAAACTAAAATTAAATGCTATTTTTGTTTTTGTATGCATCACATACTAAGTTAAAGAACGCATGAATTGAAAAAATAACTCAAATAAATGTGAATTAGAAAATTTAAAAATATGCTTACATTCTGGAGAATGTATTTAAATCTACACTTTGAAAGAAATCTCTATGTATACCGCTCGCACATTCTGAAAAAAAATGTAGCTATAAAAAAGGATATATTAAATTAAAAATAATTAATTCCCCACAAAAATAATTGTAATCATCATCATTAGTCCAAAAGATGTGATTCCACACGATATAAATTGAAATGCAAAATGACTTAACAAGTCCTGAACTAAATATGACCAAAAAATAATCTCTACAGATATCTTCATGTTGTATAATTTCTTCTTCTGGGAATATAAATTCAGTACCTTTGGGTAGAATTATACAGAAAGAAAGAAAAATACTAAGAGAATACCTTTAGACACTTTCCGATTTGTCAGTATTAGTGAGATTTTACAAGCAGCAGTATTTTCTTAATCACGCTTAAGAGACACATCGATACATTATAAGTCAGCATTAAAATTATGTATAAACATGATATTAAAAAGATATTGTTATGCATATTTTGTTTGTTTAACTTTTATTTTAAGTTCCAGTACTTTAAGAATAAAAATTTACTAAGAATACTCAAATATAACTAAAACAAAAAGTCTAAGTTTGGAAAATATGTCTAAAATTTACTTTAGAAAGAAAAACTTCAATCCTTTTCTGCTTATCTATAAGGTAAACCAGAAAGATTTTGCCATTTTCGCGCTGCCGTTGAAAGAAGTGAGAATAAGTATGCAAACTAAAGTGTATGACATGTGTGGTTGAGACTCTCCAAATTTGCTTAATTTAAATGACCTAGAAATCATCATCAGCACTGGCACGACAGCCCTTTGTGGGCCTTGGCCTTCTTCAGAAGTCTCTGCCATTCCGCCCCTTTTCTAGAAATCGACCTCCAGTTCTTGACTTTAAGTATGTTGAAGTCTTCTTCCAGGCAGTCCTTCCATCTTTTTTGGATCTTCCTCTTGGTCTACTACAGAAAGGGGTGGTGTTGAAAACCTTTATGGGTGTTCTCTCTGTACTCATTCTCATGAGTTGGTCTGCCCATCTCATTCTTGATAGTTTTATTGAATTAATGATGTCTTCTTCTCCATAGATTTTGCACAGTTCGAAGTTATACCTTTTTCGCCAGGTGTTATTTTCCAGGACAGCACCAAAAATAGTTCTTAGGACCTTTCTCTCAAAAATCGCCAATGTTTTCTCTTCCTTCATCGTCAAGGTCCATGTCAAGGTCCTCTGAGGCGTAGGTTAGAACTGGTTTAATCAAAATGTCTTGTATAACATTGTTTTTTTCCTCTTCTCCTGATTAGGTGAAATTTCAAAAGAGGTCTTAGACCAAAGAAACAACGGTTGATGACCTAGAAATATTACTGCATATTTTGCAATGAAAGGTTCTAAGGTTGATCTGTTTAAAAGAGTGCAGTGGATATTGTGATAATTTGATTTCTGTACATACTAAATCTCCAATTGGTACTTTTTCTATGCCAGATGCTCGATTTGCACATATTCATGTCGATTTTATAGGACCTCTATCCCCATCTGATGGTTATAATTATTGCATGACAGAGTAACTGACAGTTTTACCAGATGGCTTGAAGTTATCCCAACAACCGAAATTACAGCTGAAACAACTTGTAGAACACTGATTCATAATTGGATTGCACGTTTTGGATACCCTCTTACAATAACAACTGATCAAGGTAGAAATTTTGAATCGCATTTATTTAGACATTTAACAGAAATTTTAGGCACTAATCGCATTCGCTCAACCTCATATCATCCCCAATCCAATGGATTGGTAGAGCTTTTTCCACAGACATTTAAAAAGATCCATTATGGCCCATAATCAAACTAAATGGACAGATACATTTCCTATAGTTTTATTAGGAATTCGTTCTGCAGTAAAATCTGATATAAATACAACTTGTGCAGAACTAGTGTATGGAACAAACCTCAGATTACCTTCTGATATTCTTAATTCTCAAAATGAACTGTACACACCAACAGCAACATATGTGTCAAAACTTAAATCAATCATGCAATCTCTTAATCCCATTTCAACATCTAGGCACTGCAATAAATCTGCTTATGTTCACCCCTCACTGCAAACTTTTTCACATGTATTTTTACGTGTTGATAGTGTGAACTATCGACCTGATAAGAATGAAAAATCTTGTAAAATCCCTAAAATTACAACTCGGAGTGATCGTCATGTGCATTTTCCAAACAGATTAATTACTGTTATGTAATATTATATATTAATTATTTAATAATTTTGTACATAGTTTCAACAGTTCTTTTTGTAATAATAATTTTTCCTTACATATTTTATTGTCCTTGTATCAGCATATTACTTTTACTACTGTTGTATTATAATAGCATATCATTTTTTATTTTATAGTTTATATATTGTGCATTGTTCTTGTCGTTCACCTTGTTCACTGGGGGGATACTCTGTAATGATCATAGATTGTCACAGCGCTACCTATATGAAAGTGATCATTTGTGTAAATAAAAAAACTACTTTAACTTATACTTTAAAAAAAGGGATGTTTCCACTTTTGTTTTGTAGCTTTCGCTTTTCGTTATATTTCATGGAAATGTCTACGTGTTATATTTTTGCTATTAAAGTTTTTCGTTATAAAATGGATTTAATTCATCTACACCTTGACACACTTCACAATCTTTTGAAATTTAAAATTTGGGCATTTATTGTGAAAAAGATGTACTGTATATATTTTGGTATTGCCCGCTAAAGTAACATTTATATGATCTTAAAACGGAAAGGAGATATAAAATAAAATTGAAAAAACTTCAATGCTGTCTCCAAAATGTTTCAATTGTAATTCAATTAGGAAGTTAATTAACACTAACATATATATTCTAAGTTTAAATTATATTTGGCATGATAAATTATTTTGCATTTCTCTCTGTTCAAAGTTTCTCAATAATCAGAACAAATCACATATTATTAATTGCCTTAAGATCTCATTATCCTGCAGCGATAGCAATTAAGAATAATACGAAAGAAATTTCTGACGTAAACCTGACAATTAAGTATGCCAATTAAACATCAAATATTCCTATAGCAACTTAAATACCAAAAATTCTTATCCATGTATTAGAAAATTTTGCAATATAAAAAAAGGATTATCTTATGTGAAAAAATAGCAACAATTAAAAATAGACTTAAAATGTAAAATCATAAATTGAGCAATATTGAAAGCATTGATGAATCTGATTTATTTTCTTTTCTTTTATAATTAGTGATTACAACTTAAATTAAGAAACAAAATTGTAGAAAGTATCGCACTAAATAGGATATATTTAATACCCTATTAATGTTAATTCTGGGTTCCCAAAAAGAATTTTAAGAAACTTTTTTGCTTCGAATGACTTACTGTTAGAAGCCTGAATCATTAAATTTATTGATTTAGACCAGTTAAGTTGCTTTTCTTAAATGTTTTAATTCACGTAAAATAATATTATAGAATTGAATATAATATGCAAATTTGCATAAAAAAATCTTGAAAAAAATTTATGCCAATTACGTTTTTGTAAAAACTAATTCATTGTTAAAGAACTTTTTTTGACACTTAAAATAATTTGTACTAAAACATTTCTTTTATAAACGAAACTTTTTCTCAAATATATTGGAAAATTTACATGACAATTGTATTAACGATTCACAGTATATGTTTAATATAACTGCAAATTTTATTTGTATTAAGGTTGTACATATTCTAGTAAGATTAGGTTGATCTCTCGTATTTTGATCAATAATTATAAAATTTTAAAGGTCTCCAATGCACAGTTTGGATCTCTAGTGTTCACGTAGACATAAATTCAAAATATCATCTTTTTTCATACGAGAAATATAAAGAAAAGACTATTTTACCATAAAACATGTAATTATAAAAGTAATTGAATTAATACTAAACAACAAATCACACACACTGCTTATAATATGATGTGATATCATGCTTGATACATAAATGTAAGGAATGAACTTTGATCCGTTGTTAAATTTGTATCTGAGGTAGTATCATCCGTATAAGACTTTAAGCATCCTTATGTATATAGATTTAAAAAAAATGATTATACTTGATCATGTTAATTAAAACAACAGTTTTTCTCTGATAAATATATCGTTAAAAATTGAAAAATTTTATACATGAAATTTTCTTTTCTTTTCATGGAGATAGATTGTTGCAGCGCATATTACTTCCGAATGAATTTGCTAATTTTAATCAATCGTCCCGTAGTTTTGAACGAAATTCAAATGACGAGCTAACACCTGAGCTGTCACCTAACATCTTTCATTCCACATTACATACACAGAATTTATTTTATCTGAAAAAATCTTCACCTAGATAAATTTTCAGACTCCTGCCTACTTGTTAAATGAGTGTGCTTTTCGCTACCAAATTAAAAGAGTTCCTTTCATTCATAAAAACTCAGATATTTCAATCACAAGAACTGATATGAAGAGATATTGGCTTTAATTCTAAATAATTAATGCTACAGGAAATGAATTCATCACATGATCTCATCATTCCTGTGGGAGCTATATAAAGGCGCCGGACGAGTTAATAATTTGGGACATTTGTCCAGAAGATGAGTCCTCGATTGCAAATATTCCTGGGATAGCATCTCTCCAGAGTGAATCCTTTTAGTTTGATGAGGTAAATTATTAGGTTGGTGCGTATGAAATGTCGGATTCTTAAGTGATTGTATAAAACTGCATATCTTTCTTCAAAAGCTGTTTATTCAATCAAAGTATGCTCCATTCGCTTCAATACACTTCTCCCAACGAGATTTTAAAGCGTAGATGCCTGTCTTAAAAAATTTTGGTCTTTAGAATTAATAAACTCTGATATCGAGTTTTTTAGACTGTCTTCATTTTCATAGTGTTTGCCCCTTAAAAACAGTTCTAAATGCTTGAAAAAATGAAAATCGGTCGGCGAGAGATCCGGTGAATATGGTGGATGCTGCAATGATGAGCATACGCTTAACCGATCCAGCTTATTTCGCTCTGTCAGTGCGTGCGGTACCCACTTGTCCATCTTCTTAACCTTGCCAATCTCAGAAAGGTGTCTCAATATCGTTGTATGGTCAACTTTCATCCTGATAGCAAGTTCCCTCGTGGATACGGTTGGATCCGCTTCCACTAGAGCCTTCAGGTCATCATTCTTCACAGACGTTTTGGGTCTTCCGCGCGGCTCATTTTGCAGTGAAAAATCGCCAGTCCGAAATTTTTCGAACCAACGCTGCACTTTCCGATCGTTAACCGTATTCTCCCCAAACGCTTGGTTTATGTTGCGTGCAGCTTTTGCAGCACTATTACCAAGTTTGTACTCATATAAGAAAATGACGCGAATGTCGGCAGAATTCATATCGGCAATAAACTCAAAAGAAATAAAAAAGGGAAGACCTTCGAGAAAACCTATTTTGCTGAAATGAGTCTCTGGCAATGGACAATACGAGTATGAATGAGGTTATGCCAAATACAAAAGTATAACGAAAACAGGGAGGAAAACGTCCGCATGTAAAGAGAATCCGACATTTCATACGCACCAACCTAATAAAAAGATGTTTTTTATCCTGTGTGAGTCATTTTAGTATGTGTGTGTGATATGGTAATGTCAAGAAAAAGATAAGGAAAGTTACTTTTAAACATTAAAGACCACAACTTTATCTTGAGTTGAATTAAGTTGCCTTTTACATTTCATAAGATGAAATTTTGTCGGAAAAATACGTTTTTGAGACAGTGCATGTGATTAACTTCTTGAAAGTACTTTGAAGTGACTTGATAGTATAAACGTGTTTAAAATTTTGTACATTTTACAAAGCCTTGTATTTTACAATGTACCTCAAGAAATGTCTATCTTTAATAATGCTTAGTGATATTATCTATGAAAATACTTTGTACTATATTTTTACGAAAATGCCATACTTTTATGTGTGCATGCTTTTGATAATGTATAATATTTGACGAAATGTGTAACATTATTTTAATAAACATTAATAAAATGATAAGTTATATTGTTTCGTCATTTGCTAATGAGTGTTTTAAAGCAAGTTAATATTTTGTAGTGTTTTGAGATGAGCAGAAATACATAGATTCTATTACGTATATCTATAAAGTTTAATTTACATCTTAAATTAAATTTTTTAAAACTACATAAGAATAAATAACATACCTGTTCGTTCTTGTGAGTTCTGATAATAAATAGTACATGGTTATTAAAAATTGCATAAGGATTAAATGCGTGCATATAATAATTAAGATGCACATGTTTAGATGTAATTTAAAATGAATCATTATACTCTGAAAGTTCTTTAAATGAAAAAATGCAGAGACATGGCTTAGTAGTAGTAGCTGAAATGAAGTTCAATATTTTAATTATAATAGCTTTTGTCCTCACTTCTTTAAATTTATGAAATTTGACATGCTCTAACATTGGATCAAAAGAAGTTTTGGAAAAAAAAACTCACAGCCAAGAAATTTACTTTATTTTGGTGTTGTTATGCACTTAATGTAAAATGCGTCAAGCAGAAATCTCAGTTTGCAGTGCTAATATAAGTTTAAAGACATTACGTCACACGTAAAAATAATTTTTTCAGACTAAAAAAATTTTTTATATAAAAATGTTCAAAATTGATATATTTTCTTTCGTTACTGCAAACAAATTATTTAATACATAAGATTTGATAAAAAATTATTATCCTTAAATTTTTAGAAATTAAAACCAATAAAAATTTGTTTCATAATAAATATGTGACAGAAGATAGTTGAATTAGAAAGAAATACTGAATATATTTATCTTTAACATGTTTGAATATTTTACGACTAAATATACTGAACTGAATTTAAATATTTTTAATTCGCAGAGACTTTAAAATTGAAACTAATTTAAAGTCAAAATAAAAGAAAGATTTAAAATACTCTATTATATGTGCATGAACATGTAAGAAACTTATAATTAATTGAAAATTTTGAACGAGTGCACCAGATTTCAAAAAGGAAAATCATTAGAAGAATTACGAATCGCACATAAGGGAACAATATTTCTTCAAATAGATACCAGAGACGCTAGATTTCACAAAAACTGAATATATTATTTCTTTGTTCAATATTAGCTTCAAGTACAATTCTTCCCGTAATAAATGGATCACTATTTTCAATTAAGCAAATATTTGTGCTATCGTAGGGAATATAAGTAAAGAATTTCCTCTTCATGTCTTCAGGAGTGACAAGTCAACGTGGTAGTAGTAATGCAATCACGAACCGTTCATCCGACATCCGTTCAATGATCCAATACAGAACATTAGAATAAACAGATGTATGTAAAATATCCCAAAATGACGAAATAGCTTCTACAATGTGATTTTGGAAGCAGAGATGATGGGTCATGCCACCCAAAAAGTAATTTTGATATATCGTGAAAATAAGTTTTTTTGGATTTTGTTGCATCTGTAAGAAAAAGAAATAAACAATTTGGAAAAATTCTGGACTTCGATAAGTACTTATATTCGCACTGTATCTTGCCAAAAGAAAAAATACTCGATATTCTGAACATTTTCCGCTGTTTCAAGTGTTGAAAAAAAGTATTCAACGGCAAATGAATTTCCTTTTAACACAGAAATTTTTGTCATTAATCTATTAACATTTCTAATCTGGAAATCACTTTCCATGATATAATCTCGATCGATAATGGCAACCAATCTAGACCTTTTCATTGACATTGAAAATTCTGACAACCTACGCTGGTGTCTAAAAATCCAATATTTCATCAAAATATCATCCAACGTGTCGACCTGAGAGTTATTACAATATTCTTCGATATCTGATGGTATACCATTTTTCAACATTTGAATAATTTTGTCTTCTATACAAAAGTAGAAAGCAAAGTGAATAGTTTGGTGGCTGAATTTTCTCATAAGTGATTCAACAGATCTGTACTCGTCAACACTTCGATAAACAGTCAAATTCATATACACCAAAATATCTTCAAAGTTCAAATTATTTATATAATATAGCCAGTCACAAAAATGCAATCCTGCATATCTTGCACAATATTCCACCTTATCAGTTAAACTCTTCGGATGTAAATTAATCACGCTAGCATTTATACAATTTATTAAAGTTTTAAAGTGATCTGTGCCTGTTAAGTTCTTCTGTTGTGAATCTCTATCTAACCACTATACATAAAACTGGGGGTTATATTCAAGTTTGCTTTGTGTCTTCAGAAATACCCTATTTAGCAATTTTAGTGCAATATTTGTTTATTATCATTTCTAGTAATGTTAGAGTGTCTGTAAAATAAGTTGTTATATATTTTATTCACTTTTTAAGCCTTTTTATTATTTATTGTATTGTAATTACATTTTTCTTCAATAATTTTCTTAAACGTGGTAACTACAGTGCACATACTGAGCTGCTGCTAAATTTTAACTGAATCAGCAGATTGTAATCTGTTATACTTTAAATATTCTACAGCTTATCACCTACAGCAAATGTTAAATGTTCAATAGGATACCATTCCGCCTATGTAATCTTAACTATCTGCGTGTAGACAATGCAGTCCTTTGGTATCGTGATGTTACATTAAAGGACACAGTTAAAGCATGAGGGAATTACTGGTACTTATTGAAAATCTGCTCCAGTTATTTGCTCTTTTTTATAGTCTTCTACTGAAACTTAATTATATTGCTTGCAAATTTGTGTTATAAATTACTTATATCGACTGCTATGACCATCATCAAGATAATTAATTTGTATTTTTAATAAGGTTACTTGGAGTGTGAGTATAATCTATTTTCATAATTTTATTGCAATATTTAACTCATATCATCTCCCATAGTGAACATTTTGTAAATGTTTTGTTGTTGATGTTATATTGCTGTCAAATTATCAATTTCAAATATTAGAGACCTATTGAAATTCAATTTTGTTATCAAATTTCGTGACAATTCTGTCACACTAGATGTGATGGAGCTAGATGTATTACCTGATAACCTAAGGTACAGACCAGGTGTTCCATTGCTTATGTCTATGTCTCCTTGCTTCTAAATTAGGAAAACTACCACCCTGCCACTTTCAAATAAGTGCAAAGCCTAACTTTTATCTAGGTGGAGAAAAGTATGCTGGTTCAACAATAACAACGTCTTTCAGATTGAATATTGGATAATTTTTCAGATTTCTTTCTTTGTGGCACGTGAATGCCACCTATTATTTACGAAATATTCTCACAAAAAGCAAGGAATAAATGTTTAAATGCTTTACGGTCTTAAGTCCTTTATTCTGAGGAATAAAATTTTACTTTTTGTATGGTATGCCTATTTGCATGAATATGAATACCAACAGCATTACATATTAAAGCGAAATAGTTGCAGTTTCATTTTAGTATTTTTTTAATAAAAAAACATTGAATTTTTTATAATGTAAGTAAGTAATATGAATGACTGGTTTATATGAACTTAATAAATTAACTGTGGAATATTGATTCTATCGTCACAAACACTTAAGTAGCACTTTCTTTGTGTCGTGTATCCCTATCTGGTGTGCATGAGATAAGAAGAAAGCAGAAGTAGAGAATGTTTATTGATGAGGGGACTCCAGATAGGAACTAAGAGGGTGCACTGCTTTCTTTTGAAACGGAGATCCATTACAGACAGAAAGACTGACATTTCCTCAGACTTTATAACCAAGCCTTATTCGGAATTCGAACCTGAGCCCACTCGGTGAGAGCCGTAAGCCACCATACTGGCTGGGCAGTAAGTAGCACTAATTAATCAAAATAAACATTTCTCGTTTGTGCCAGTATGTAATATTATGTTCATATAATACGACACAAAATATTTCAATGGAAATTCTACTGTAAAACTTTACAATCTGTGACCATATATTTATTAAACATTAACCATTCACATCTTAAGTTGTTGTTGTTGTCTTGTGCCAGCCAGACTGACAATATGGAGTGCGCTGCTCCACTTTTCCAACGGAACCCTATTTTGGTGTGGAGTCCGACTTCCACAGTACACACCCATTCATACAAGAAAAGGACAAAGACAGGATAGATAAAGAGAGAAAATACATCCATGTCCGAACCGGGATTCGAACTTAGGACCTCCTCGTCCGCAGTCAGGTACGCTGACCTCTAGACAAGTTGGGTGGAAATAGATACTAAATATTTTAATCATATTAATATTCACTTACATTAAGATCTTGATTACTTACAGTGATCTTTGAAAGAAAAAATTTAAGAAAGATTTTTGTATCGATATTGCAAAACAAGAGTGAGAATGAAAAATATTAGAAGTGTGGAGTCCGACTTCCTCAGTACACACATGCCATAGGAACCCGTTTATAGGGTAGGCAACCATTCATACAAAGAAAAGGCAAAGACAAGATAGACAGAGAGAGGAAATACATCCATGCCCGAACTGGGATTCGAACCCAGGACCTCCCTATCCGCAGTCAGGCACTTTGACCACTACACAGGGTAGGTGGCACATCTTAAGTTATTAAGTATAAAAAAATGGACAGTACTGATTATAATAAATTTTGCTCAGCCTTTATTTAAATGGTTTCAGCGTACTTTTCATTTACGTTAACTGCACTCAAAACTAAACCAGTACAGATAAAATTACTTCATCATCAAAATTCTGAATGAACATCATGACTACAATGAAATGTAGTCTGGATCAATTGCTTGGAAGCAGGAAGGCAATGACTGTGTTACAAAAACCACTTGACAGATGTCACAATACCCACAGTTCCGGAAAAGTTACCTTCATGGAACCAGAGTAAAATATGAACGCTGCTTTCAAGCATCATCTCTAGGATTTACTCCATCAAACTGTCACATCGAAATGACATGGGGTAGGGGGACAAAGAACCTTCTTTTAGAAGAGGTGGGTGGCGAATGTCTGGAGACCCCCTCCCACACGATATTCTTTCGTTCCATTCTTTTGTTGTTGGAGAAATCGAAGGAGAATGCTTCTTTTTATAGTTTTCCTTTCATGCGAAGAACATAGATATTATGACAGGAACACTCATCGCACTCAAGATGAAATATAATTCGCTTCAAAAATGTATTCTGTACAAAATTTCATTTTGCTTAAACTGCGCCAGTCTTCCATTGTGTGCCGGGGTAATAAGGAAAAATGGAGAAGTTGCTTCTTTTGAATTTTCTAGGCACGCGAAAATATTTATTCTTGTGAAGGAAATTTCTTCATTCTAAATAAGAATTTTTATTAAACTAGATATTCTTCTATAAATATTCCTAATAATTAATTAAATATTAAGAATACTATGCATACACAATTTGGTAAATATATACATATTAGTGCCTAATCTCTAAAGTGCAGAAAATGTTATTTTACAGATTATCTACCTAATGTATTAACATTTATATCTTCAAAATGACGAGAACTCTTTCATTTTTCGATGTATCAAGGTAATCTGTAAATTACCTGCATAATCTGCCCATTACCCACTTGGCAAGTGTTAAAAATAAATTTTTTTAGATCAACAAAATTGTTTCTGTACTTTTAAATTTATATTTTGTAATTTATGTATTTTCCGATTTCTATAAATGTAATCAAATATACAATGATGATAAAATCACTCATCAATCTAATAAAACGTAACGTCGATCAATATGAACAATCCAACACCTTAAAATGCACTTAAAGTTCAGAAAATTAACTTAATGTTATTTATACTTTTTCAATAACTGAAGCCACCCAACTTGTCTTGTGGTCAGCGTGTCTGACTGCGGATAGGGAGGTCCAGGGTTTGAATCCCGGTTCGGTCATGGATGTGCTTTCTCTCTCTATCTATCCTGTCTTTGTCCTTTCCTTGTATGACTGTGGAGTGAATGGTTGCCTACCCTATAAACGGGTATCTATAGTATGTGTGTACTGAGGAAGTCGGACTCCACACCAAAATAGGGTTCAGTTGGAAAAGTGGAGCAGCGCACCCCATATTGGCACACGGCAACA
Source organism: Latrodectus hesperus (assembly GCA_037975125.1). Classification (NCBI taxonomy): domain Eukaryota; kingdom Metazoa; phylum Arthropoda; class Arachnida; order Araneae; family Theridiidae; genus Latrodectus; species Latrodectus hesperus. Next base: position 24,646 of record JAJQOW010001172.1, read on the forward strand.
ACAACAAAAACAACTGATAATTCAAGCTAATACCATCAACCATTCAACAAATTCCTTTAAAGAATTAGCTTTATAACAATCAACGTTTTCAAATAAACTGTATGAAAGCCATTGATGCACATATTGTCGTTCAAAAAGAATTAGCGTACGCAAATTCTATTTTTCCGTATTTATATATAAATACGCTCATTTTACAAACTTGTAGGAACCGGTAAAACAGCTTTTAAAATAAAAAATAAATGAAAACTTCGTAAAATAAAAAATAAATATTAAATTATTATAAGATCTAATTACTTTTTTTCCACTAAACTGCTTTTTTTTATAAATAAAGCATTGTTAGAAAAATTATATTATGCATTATATATATAAGAAACACATGCAAGGCCATGGTAGCTTAGTGGTTAGGGTATTGGCCTTCCATCCGGAAGGACGGGGTTCGATTCCCAATGCCGCCAAAGATCCCTCGAGTACATGCGATATACGTGCTCGTTAAATCTGTGGAATCAAAAGTCCTGTGGTCGGTCGTTGAGCAGTTACCATAGCTGCAATATTCTGAAGAAAATTTCCTCCCCCTTCTGATCAATGTCAAAATTGAGGGAGTGGACACTCTGGTGGTGGTGCCATCTATCGGAGGATTTAAAACAGAGCAAAGACGTACTTTCAACTTCATAGTGATCTGATTAAAACGAAAGACGCTCCCTATTGACTTAAATTCGCATTGGCAGAGCGAGCTTGGCTTATCGAAGTGTCATAAGTAACAACAAAAACATATGCAAAATGAGATTCGTGCTTACTTTATGGATGAATAATCAAGCTAAGCAATAATTCCTCTTATTCTGCTTAAAAATTATATTTTTCCACTACTTTAATATAGAAAAGCATTTTTAAAATTTTTTTTCCCCAAAAAAAAAAAAAAAAAAAAAAAAAAAAAAACTTAATCTAATTAGCTATTCAGCTGCTTATTTTGAAGATATTTCTTGTACTACATCATTTTCTTGTTGTTGTTTGTTATCAGAATTCTTATTCATTTTATTCACAATAATGTCATCATCGTCCAATATATTTATTCAGTACATATCACATCTGAGTCCTTATTTAAAAAATCCTGGAAGGACACTTCAGGATCAGAGTGATTCTTTGTTTAGTTCATGTATGTTTGTTTGTCACTCAACGGTCATTTTTTGCACACGAGGGCTAATCAGACCGGGACCTACGGTTTAAAGTGGATTCCGAACCACTAAAAACATCCATTTTCAAGGTGGGATTCGAACCCACGAACTGTTGAGCCGAAGGAAAGAGCGCTAACCATTCGGCTGCCAGCTCGGCTTAGTTCATGTATGAGTCGCTGAAGTTATCAGGCAAATTTAATGGACGTTTTTCGATTGGACGTTTTTCAATCAGGCATGGGGATGCATGCTGAAATTTTTTCAGTATTGTCTTTTCTCCAACAGTATTCCTAGCATACATTTTATGGAGTGACAAATGTCTTGCTCTGGGACGCCCAGTTTCATAAGACTGCTCCAATTCCAGTACAATAATCACTCGGCCCAGATACCGTATAATCCAGGATGCCAAATTCTGAGTTTGGTGATTTTTTTGGCGGATTTTCTAATGCATCTGCAACCTGGTTTTTATGATGAATTCAGATGAAACGAAACCATAACAGAGACCAAGCTGTTTTAAAGAGTCTGCCCCCCTTATCTATGTTCTCGCTTAAGGAAAGAGAGTCCCGTTTGACATTGTACTTCTTCCCCATCACATGTCTGACGTGTCTCCGGGTGTTGTTCCCACGGTGTCTGGAATGCCTGCCTTGTCACTTCGGATGAATCAAGTTTTTATAGGTTATGTGCCTGACTACGGATAGGGAGGTCCTGGGTTCGAATCCCGGTTCAGGCATGGATGTACTTTTTCTCTCTCTATCTATCTTGTCTTTGTCCTTTCCTTGTGTGAATGGTTGCCTACCCAATAAACGGGTCCCTATGGCATGTGTGTACTGAAAAGTCGGACTCCACACCAAAATAGAGTACAGTTGGGAAAGTGGAGGAGCGCACCCCATATTGCCAGCCTAGCTGGCACACGACAACAACAACATAGGTTATGTGAAAAATAAATCAAATAAAAATATATCAAATCATAAAAAGATAAAACAATTTATCAAAAACAAAATTTCGCAGTAAAAAAAAGATTTTTAAAAATTTTATTTTATAAATAGGATTTTAACTACCATCGTGTCTGTAGTTTGATGGAAGGAACTAACCACTAGTTAAAAAAATGTGAGTGTTCGTAAATTAGTGGATTGTAAAACGAACTGTACTGTTTTTATATTATTTAGACTTACGGCTTTATACAATTAATATTAAAGTAATATTTATAAGGACGCAATTTTACAATCCAAAAACATTGTTGTAGACATATATGGGACATATAAAGCTCTATGCTAATATGTTTTTAGATCACTCTGAAAAAATATGACATTTAATTCATATTGATAAACTGAAATAAGGATAGTGATAGTTTTAACATGAATCTTGAAACAAGAAACTGTCGCAGCTGAATGCTCCACTTCTCCCAGTAAAGCATGAAAAAAGATTCCTCCCAACTGAATTGAAGGACAGGATATCCATATTACTTAACAAAAAATTTTGATTTTAAATATGTTGTAGCTCAATTGTACCTGAAATCCTTCTGCAGCTAAGAATTTTAAAATTCTGTATTGTAGTCCTTTGATTGACTAGTATCGCGTAATCTATCTACAAAATGTTTAACTACTTATTTCTATAGATCGGAGCCACTGATAATAACAAAATCGATATTTTGAAAAGAAATCTAATGACGATATTAACATCTGAACTTGTATTCTTATTGCTGAGCTTCCTCGCCAACCATATAAAAATACTTTCCAAATGTTCTTGAATAATGCAGTCGTGCATATTTTCACTATAGCAATATGGTATCAAATCTGTTATTGTCTATTTACCATTAGAATAGATCCCACCCATTTGTCTCCGCCTTTTTGTTGTCTTCGAGAAACGAAGCATGTCTAAAGCAAATGAACGCCTTGAGAATAAACACGCCGTACTACCTAAACATCGCCAATTTTAACACCCTTCACTCCTGTCTAAAATGGGCAATTCTTGTTACTATAGCAACTGCCTCTAACTACTCAACTTAACTAAATGTTTTTTGTTTGGTGAGCAATAGTTAATTTATCATTTCCGACAGCTTAGTGTTGATTTGATATCCAAATGAATAATTTACATAACACATATATAAAGCCCGCCACACACGATACAATTTTTCCATAGGATTTGTTGGAAGGGGTAGGAAGTAATTAAGCACACAGTCCCCTCAAACTCTGCTGACCACAGAAGGGGAGGCACATCTGGGGTGAGAAGATATTTTTAAGGGTGCCATTTTTCAACATTTATTGCTTTTGGCTTAAAATGTGTGCCATGTAAATGGAAATCAAAAGTTGCCAAAAATTTCAATAATTTGTTGTTCAGTCACTTTTTCTGACTTGACGTATTTATTGTTGTACTCATTTGTCTGCTTGTAATTTCTGCCATTAAATATTATCATATAACATGAGCAAATTAAGCACAGAAGTATTATTGGCTGTTGCTTTGGACTGTGATGATGGTGAAAAGCAAACAAACAATAAGAAAAAGAAATGGGCAAAAAATTCGCTGCTCCAGCGTGAATCTCTTTCACATCTAAATTTAATTACAGAAATACAATCGGAAGATAAAGATTTCTTGAATTACATGAGGATGAATGAAAAATTGTATTCAACAATTAGGTTTAAGGTCAAATGATTATTTAACTGGATTAGAAATAGGGCAACAAAGAAATTATTCCGATGAAGCAAAACTCATTCGAAAAAAGTTTGCCAATTATTTTGCTTCCAATGAAGGCAAACTAGCATGGCAAGACGCTTTGATTTAATGCTAAATAAAGTACTTAACTTTTAAAAGTTTATGTTTAGAAAATATAAGATATGGATACTAATAAAAGTGCTAATTAATTGTTAGTTTTATTATTATATATCAAGAAATTAGTACTTAACACATTAAATATATTTTGCAACTGTATATATGTATTATGAATACTATATAAATACACATAAATATATCTAATCAAATTCTGGGAAATTATAAAATGGTCGATATATTTAAAGGGTAAAAATGGCATCTTAATAGCATGTGTAAAAAGTTATTTGTGCTTGAAGATGCGAGATCCCTTAAATTTATATGTGTATCTCCATAAAAATTATAAATACACAATAATTGAAGCATTAATTGAAGCATTTTCATCTATTTTTTTTATATATTTTCAATAATTTTTCGTACGCTCTAACTTTTTTTATTTTATTCGTATAATCATTACTCATTACTTGCCACAAACAAGGCTCATCTCTATATACTTCAATGAATTCTTGCAATATATGCTTCATGGACATTTTTAAAAAGTGAATCTAATGTTTGTTAGGTGTTGTATAACAGAAATCTAAGTTTCAGTAAATGAGAAGTTTCAAAAATTTTCCCAAGTGTCGCCAAGAAACAATTTGTAGCCCTGTGGGAGAAGACACGCGACAACAGGAAGCAATTATTTACTCCCTGTAATTCCCATGTTGGAAGAAAAATCAGAACTTGTTTGAATTTTCGTGAACCTGTCCAACTTCACCACAGACGGTACAACTTGTTCACGTCCAACAAATCCTATGGAAAAATTGTATCGTGTGTGGCGGGCTTAAGAGGATCAATAATACAAATAAATGTAAACAAAATTTCAAAACTATGTATATTAGGTTGGGGAATAAGTTCGTAGCTTTTTTACCAAAGACTTTTATTTAAATAATAAACGATAATTATATCAATAAATTAATCAATTATATTCGCCGTAGTTGTTTACAACCTCTTCCCATCTCTCGATCAATTTTTTGAGCCGTTTCGCCTGGTCTCGTGTCAAAGTAGTTGTTGAGCAAGTGCTTAAGGACCTCTTAGTGCACTGGGAAATGCTCAAATAGGGCCACAGTCGACAAGGAGCTCTACATTGCCCAGCTACACCGCGTGAATGAGGCTATTCTACTGAAAAGACCTGATCGACATGGTCAAACCATACTCTTTCACGACAATGCCAGGTGCCATGTTGCACAAGTCATGAAAGCTCCACTGCAAGAGCTCGAATGGGAGGTGCTAAGCATCCGCCGTATTCTCCGGACCTTGCACCGCCTGATTAACATCTTTTCCGCTCCTAGTCAAACAATATGTAGGGCGTTACCTTCGATAACAAAGAGGTCTTTAAAAACTGGCTCAACAGCTTTTTGACACCCGACCAGGCGATTTTTTGACGGAACAGGCATAAAAAAATGGGTCGAGAGGTGGGAAGAGGTTGTAAACAGCTACGGCGAATATATAATTGATTAACGTAGTGATATAATAATTGTTTAAATAGAAGTTTTTGGTGAAAACGCTGCGAACTTATTCCCAAACCTAATATATATTTTACATATAATTTTTAAAATACAACACTTGTATAGTTTTATTTTCCATATATAGGCTACTTTATTATAAATAAATATACATGTATCCCTACAATTAATTTGTCATAAAGTTAAAATAATATTATATAACGATATCTCATGTTGGATACATTTTCAAGTTGTTCAAGTGATGAAATAATATTCCAAAATCCAGAAAATATTTTTAAGAAATTTTATTCTTCTTATTTGTGTATCAGAGTTCAATGCAAATGATGTGAAGCTTATCTGAAACATTTATTTTGTTTGGATCTCCAATTATTTGTCGATGTGTAACTCAATACATTTCTTCCGAGTAACCACGAGAATTTCACGTGTAATTACGTTTATTGGAAATATTCAAAGAATCGATTTTCTTAAACTGATACACACATCCTTTTTCTCGTTTCTCTTATCAGATACTGATTAAATTATGAGAGAAATCATTATAAATGTTTATCTAAAGTTACCATAACTATCTGCAATGTTATCATTTCCAACAATTTGTCTTCATTTAATCAACGAACAGGAAGTGCGAAAAATGAAAATAAAAGCAAAATAATTTCTATGTTCAATTTTTTCCAAGTAAGGGAAATATAATCTTTTTACAGTTGCTATGAACCAATACCACAAATACACCCATCACACATCTGATTACATTTATTAAAAATTTTTCATTTTCAAACTTATATATAATTAATCACACAAAATTTTATAAAATTAATCAAATGCCAAATGAAGTGAAAATACGAAATATTGAGAACAGATGGAACATATATTAAATAAATAGTTCAGAATTTAAAAGAAATATAGAATAAAAGGAAAATATGAAAGAAAGAACCAACATGGCCAGCTTCTTCAGTTGGTGTTGACCATATTGGCACATGTGTTGCTTTTCAGCAGTGGCTCCAGTCTGAAGTCTAAATGAAGCCAATACACCCCAAAACCACTCTAATAATGTCAAGCTAAGATATCAAAATAGAGAAATAAAATGTCAAGCTAAAATATAAGCTGATAATATAATATTAAATCCAAAGTTGCCAAAATACACATTTAATTTTACAGCAATCATATTCAAATCCAATTCCAAATCCGGATAAACTGCTAATAAATATAGAGGAGAAGCCAAATACATACATTTAAAGACTAATTGTGAACCAAATACATAAGTTTAAAGATTAAATGTAAACACTCTTGGTAAATCAAGCTTCTTATAAGACCTTCAAGGCTTGGGTGAGACACTTCTGTAGTTTATAATTACGCCTTACTTCACTCTTATAGCTATGATTACTAGTCAAACAGTGTTTAATAAAGTTAATTGAATTGTTATTATTAGTTAAAATATTTTCCAATCTTTTTATTTGCTTATTTTGATAATATCAAAATTATTACATATTATACATACATACATACATATATATATATTATATATATATAGAGTATAGGATACATTATCCGGCTTCCCAAAAACCGGCATTTTTCAGATTGTAAATTTTTTTCCTTTTTTTTGTAAGTTTAAAAAATATTTTCGACTTAAAAATTCATTCTTTCTTTCTATTTGTCAGCCCGTCCTATTTTAAGAAAGATAATACTACATTTTTCTACAATTTTTCTTGAAGGAGAAAACAACGATTAATTTTGTGATTTTTGCGTGTCACAAGAAAAAGAAATGATGTAAGAATTGTTAGAATATGCCAAAAGCATTTCAAATGAGGAAATAATTGATGAAAAAAACTATACAAGATTCCTAAAAATATAATGTTCTGACATAAATGTTCTGACTGTACTTCAGTTAACTGATGACGAGATCGTCAGCGTAGTACTCAATATGAAAGACACCGATTCTTCAAGTTCTGAGAGGATACCGATGTAGAGGAAACAGAAAATATGGAAATCATTTCCATTCATCGTTGTCTAGAACTAACGAAAGAACTTATCCGCGGAATGGAACCAAAAACATTTTTTAAGGAACACGATATTATGTCTGTATGTGAAATACAAGAAACTTTATTGTCAGAAAAACCAAAGCATTTAAAACCAAAAAATTAGCCATATCTTTGCAAAAAATAATAATAAGCAAAAAAGCAAAAAATAATCTTATTTTTCAAATTTTAAGTTATTTTATTATGTATATATATATGTGTGTATTTTTCATTAAAGATATTAACGATATAGTTATTATTTTTCCTCCCACAAATTATTTCATAGATGGAGAAGGGGTGTCCCGATTTTTTGCCAATGGTTATTGAAAATTTCGGCAGCGATTCGAAAACCGGAAAATTCCAGTAACCGGAATATACTCGGTCCGGATAATGGATCCTATACTGTATATATTGCGACTTCATCCCTTCCTAATATAGCCGAGCTGGCAGCCGAATGGTTAGCGCTCTTGCCTTCGGGTCACCAGTTCGTGGGTTCGAATCCCACCTTGGGCATGGATGTTTGTAGTAATTCGGAATCCACTTTAAACCGTAGGTCCCGGTCTAATTAGCCCTCGTGTGCAAAAGAATGACCGTTGAGCGACAAACAAACAAACCTGCCTAATATATATATATATATATATATATATATATAGAACTGTAGAACTGTAATGTTTTGGACACTGCGAGATCCAATACAAGACTTTTAGGCCCCATCATTGTAAATCCTTCATTTTCAACAGCATACTGGGTGACGGCACACTTTTAACCCCTAGAAGGTGCTGCTTGCTCACGATGGTGATGAGTGGACTAAACCCGATAACTGATTGGTACAGAACGGGGTTCACTCTTATGTATGCATAAGAGTGAACCCCGTTCTGTCTGGTGGGAAATCTCCCATCTCTTATGTATGCATATTTTGCAACGTCGTCACTTGACTGTGTTTCAAAATTATGAGGTACTTATTGATGAGTGAGTATCCCAAACTCTGTAACGTAAAGGTACAGTCAGGAGCTCACATGCACCGCTATATTGTGTGTGCAAAACCTTCTGTGCACCTACAACATAGCGGTGCAAAAAGTATGCTGATGCTAGACTCATTTATGTCTTAGAAAAGAGTAAATGTATCCTTCCTCACCAAAGTGGCTTCCGAATGAGTTGATCTACAGCCTATAATATCATTGATTTAGTATCTCAAATTTTGATTCAATACATTTCTCATCCTGGGGCTGCCCTGGAGCTGAAAGACAATAGGAAATTGCAAACCACCATTACCAGGCTCATTCCTGGACATACTCGCATCCTTACATTCATTCAAGGTCAGAAAGTGTTTCCTGAGTGCCGCAGGTGTAATTTCCACCGAGCTTCTCCGGACCATCTGCTCTCCTGTCTGGGTTTGGAGAAGAGAGATCTTTTTGAAAACCCTGCGCTGGTTTGGGACTTTCTCTGGGCGAGCGAACTACTGGACTTGGTCTAGATTGTACTAGATCAAGTGGAATAAGGAACAAAAACAGTATCTCAAATTCAAAATGCTTTTGTGACAAGAAACCATTTGTTATAATCTTCTTTGAGATAGATAAAGCATGTAACCATACATGGCAATATGAACAGTATGGAACTCTTTGTCATATGCTTAATTTTGGCTTCCGAGTTAATTATCCAATATTTACACGAAATTTCCTTATCTTCCGTGATTTCCGAATCTGTATGGAACGTAGGTTCATTCTCTAATACTTTTATTCAAGTTGAGGTTTTTCCTCTAGGCAGTGTTTTAAGTGTAAGAATTTTAATATTTTCATTAGTAGCATCCTTCAATTATTACCATCTTCTGTTCAATGCAGTTTATATACTGACGACTTACAAATTTCTTACCATCTAATATGAATTTCTTGAATCAAATATGAATTTAAGTGAGCGATAATTGCAAACAACTATAAATAATCTGATTACTATAAATTACTGATATGCACAGAATGGTTTTAGCCTGTTTCCTAGTAAGAGTTATTGTGATCATTTCTACAGAAAAATTAGCTTCCATCATGATCCATTGCTTCATCTGAACAATAGACTTATCCCTGTTGTCGATGAGATAAAATACCTTGGATTGATTTAGGTAGGAAATTAACTTTCCTTCCGCAAATTTTACATTTGTGTAAAATTTGTTAACGATTCCTTAATATCCACATTTTTATTTCAATTACATTTTTAAAGTGGAGATCGCAAATCACTTGTTCAAATTTACCAATCATTAATGTTATCTTACTTTATTTTTGGCTGTGTTGCTTAAGATCGGCTAGATCTTCCGTCTTACACAGACTGGACACGCAGTTCCCCACTCTGCTTTAAAGATATAGTTTGTTGCCTTTCACATGTTACAGGTCCAGAGTCTATGTGTAATCTACCATCACTTACCGCTAGACCTGCAATGGAAGAAGCTGTCTCTTAACTATTATTCAAAAATTATATTCACACCTCATCATCTTTTACGCTCCATTATTCATAATGATGCTCTTATGAGATTATATAAACCAAAACCATGCAGCACCCAGCCTTTTCACAATCGTATTAAATGTTACCTTTTGCTGTCTTACCTATGTGATGTACGGATTGAATGTACAGATTTGTTCGCACATCTACCTCGGTATGATTTAAGCGTCACCGTACTCAATTCAATTCCTTAGAAGCTATAAAAAACTCGGACTCAACGTCTGTTATTTTTTAGAAGTTTTATGCATTTCATCGTTGTCAAGATGTTTTGTACAATCCTGTTTTCACAAATGGATATAAATCTGTAGGACATTTTGCTTGTAAAGTTTACATTAATAATATCTCTTTTAGTTATAGCCTCTAAAGTCCTGCTCCATCTTCACTATTGAAGCTAATACTATATGTTGAGCACTTCAGCAACTGCGTACTAA
>JAJQOW010001172.1:42500-60535 GCA_037975125.1 Latrodectus hesperus
ATTCTCATGCGCTTATACTCTTCACGTCTTCACATAAACAAGTGTTCTTAATATACAAAATCTATTTCTTGAAAGATTCAATGTCGGTTGATTTGGTTTTTTTAAATTTTGAAAGATAACTGTCATTATATGTAGACTTCCTCAACTCTCATGTTTAAAAATTTTTAACCATTCATATTAGTTTCCAATTGATTGAAGATTGATTCTATTAGCCGATTTATTTATTATTTGAAAATGAATATTTAACAATTGAAAAATGAATAATATTATGCTGATTTAAGCGTATAGAAACGTTATTACTTCAAATATTTTTTTCATTTTAACGAACAACTATCATGTAATATGCAGATTATTTGAGAAATTTGTGCATTTATACTTCAATAATTTGACAAATGAAGCGATTAATGGCACTTTAACGGATATCTCTCATTAGTTAATACTCGGGAGTTATTTAAATAATCTGAGGAACAACTCATTTACGCACTTCAACCGTAATAACAATCATTTAAACATGTTTAGACAAACACAGAGGAATGGTAATAAAGACAATGGTTCATAATTCAAAAAAATATTTTTATGCTTGACAATAAAGCAAAATATTACAAGTGCAAATTGCACTACTGGCCATTAAAATTCCTACACCAAGAAGGAATGCAAATAACAGAACGATATTTATTGGACACATACATTATAGTGGAAAGAACAAGTTATTAGATTTACAAGAAATTAGGATGTATAGATCTTGAGAAATCAGTACCCAGAGCAGCCATCTCTGGCTGCAATAACAGCATTTATCCGCCTAGGCACGGAGTCAAACAGAGATTGTATGGCATGTACGGGGATCTCAGTCCATGCAACTTCAACACTATGCCACAGTTCATCGACAGTAGTGGATGGTGAGTCATGGCGAGCCAATCGCTCGGCAACCATTGACCAGACGTTCTCAGTTGGAGACAGATCAGGTGAACGTGCTGGCCAGGGTAACAGTCGAACCTTTTCTGTATCAAGAAAGTTCAGAACAGTACGGGCAACATGAGGTCGTGCATTATCCTGTTGAAACAAAGCATTAGGGATGCCTCGAAGATAGGGCATAGCCACGGGCCTTAACACCGCGGAAATGTAACGGTTGCTGTTCAAAGTGCCGGTAATGCGAACAAGAGATGATCGAAACGTGTATCCAATGGCACCCCATACCATGACTCCAGCAGATGGGCCGGTATGGCGATGTCCAATGCAAGCTGGCAATGCGCGTTCTCTACGATGCCTCCAAACACAGATGCGGCCATCATGGATCTGTATACAGAACCGAGATTCATCTGTAAAGATGACGTGATGCCATTCCCGCGTCCAGGTTCGTCGCTGATCAGACCATTGAAGGCACTCCTGTCTGCAACGCAGCGTCAATGGTAGCCGAAGCCATGGTCACCGTGCAGACAATCCATGCTGCTGCGAACGTCGTCGAACTGTTCGAGCAGAAACTTGTTGCCTTGCAAATGACTCCATTTCTCGACTCAGGGTTCGTGACGTGGCGGTACGATCCCTTGTGACCATGCGGATAAGATGTCCATCTTCTCCGCTGTTAGTGATTGAGGGTCGCCGAGATCCTGCATGACGTTCCGTATGATTGTCCTGAATCCATCAATTCCATATTCTGCTAACAGTCATGGGGTCTCGACCGACGCGAGCAGCAATGTTGTGGTACGATAAACCACAATCCTGGTAGGCTATAATCCTTCCTCTATCAAATTCAGACACGTGCTGATAGGCATTTCTTCTTCTTACACGAGGCATAACAACAACTTTCTTTGCCGAAAACAACGTTGAAACGGAAATTGAGTATGAGAAAACTGCTGTCAAATCTCTGGTTTTATACACATTGTAGATGTCACTACTGTCGCCTGCTTTGTATGAATGCGCTGAATATCTAATCATTTGCATATCACAGCAATTTCTACCTGTCATGCAAATTTCACGTATGTGGTGTGCCGCTTTCCTGGTGTAGCAATTTTAATGGCCATAAGTGTATTTATCTGAATATTTTTCAGAAAACACAGTTTACAAAAAAAAAAAAAATAATGAAAAAATTAAGATATTAGTACAAGATAAAATATTAATTTTTGCAGTAACTATCTGCAGTTTGTTCACTGGCAGGAAACATCTCTACGTTTTGTTTTGTTTTAAAATTTAGAAAAATGTTTGTATGCTTCGATTTCGGAAGATTATAAAACAGTTGCTAGCAAATTCGTCGTGTTTGCGATGCCAATATATGATGAAATAGAAATCTCTTTCAACTTTATATGGAATTCCAAACGAAAGATTTTATAAAAGTTAATATTTCACTGTCAATAATTTGCTTGGTAATTTAGCGGAAAAATAAAATTCACCGAAGACTATTTTCAAAATTTTTGATTAAAGGGTTTAACTAAAGTCTGCTTCTTTATTTTTGTGTGTTAAAAATTTGGAAAAAAGCGAAGTGAAAAGATTTCATTTGTAGTACTTAAAGAGGAATTTAAAATAAACAAGTTTACATTAAATTCTATGATAAGGTACTAAAAATTTTTATAAAAAGTGTAATCAATCCTTTTATCTAAAATAAAAAAAAATTCTACTATGAGCAATGATACTATTTTATGTTCAAATATTCATTTATATTCGAAAATCAATTGAGAAAAATAAATAAAACTGATGTTGCATCGCATAAGTTTTGTCTTTGCCAACATCTTGTTTTCTGATGCTGTTTGCAGAGCCCTCTTGTTGTGCTATTTCCAAGCCATAGGAAACAAATCTTTTCTCCCCGGCGTTAGAGGATTTCCCCTATTTTTGCCATTCAACTTTAAGACAGCATTGATAAAGTTTGACGATAATACAGTTGTTTTTTTTTATTCTCGCGTGGGTGTGAAATAAAATGTCAAGTGGTTAAAATAATCGGAAACTTGACTATGGATTTACTATTGATATTCTTCCCGATTTTTGACCTATCCTGAAACCCTTGAAAAAGTGTATAGATGATCTGACCATCCACCTTCAACGAAGTGGAGGAAAAAGCATTGATATTTGTGTGATGGGGAGAAGATCAGTGGGGTATATAGACTTTCTTAAGTTTATTTGAATGAGTTTGAGTTGTTTCATTGAGCAGATCATATTTGTAGATGTGATGTTCCAGTTATTTGGAAGTAGGCTTGATGAATAATTGGATACTGGAGAGGAATGTAGAGAAAACTTTTTCATAGTTCAGATATTTAAAGTGGCTTTAAGAATTTGAAGCGATGGGCACAATTTAGCTGGATCTGAGTGTTATGGGGTATATTTGATAAATAGTGTATGTAATTTTACTTTTAAAACTAATAATTTGTAGACTGAGCAGTAAGAATGTGAGGCATAGTGATGGACGTTGTTCTGAAAATCATGTCTTTTAATAGAGTTAGTACAATTTATGCAGGCCGTGTCGTTGAATAGGCAATAGCTTGAATGATGAGGGCCACTACATTGAACACAATAAGCTTTATAGTTGCATTATGTTTTGTCGTGTCCGTATCGTTGGCACTTGTAGCATCTAATGAATCCGTAATGTTCCTTGAGCTAACTATTACCTGATAGTTAGTTACCTACCTGGCTAAAACATACCTCCTGGGGGTCATAATGTGCTGGAGTTGGTTATGTTAAAGGTTTCTGAATCTAGCGTTAAGACTAATTTATAAAATTTGTTGCGGCAATGGAATCGTATGATTTGTCGCTGGGTTATCTTGTTACAGCTTACTAGAAGTCCAAAAGGTCTTTTGGGTGGATATGTAATGGGATACTTTATACAGCAACTCTTGGCAGCCTTAACGGAGAATGTGGAAAGTTAATATTGGAAATATTTTATTTATTGGAAGAAGATACTTATAGAGTAGGGTTTTATTTGTGACTGATGATACCAAGGCCTTATGGTCATTATTGATATTGGCTGGTGTATTCTGTCACTGGAATCCATGACCTTTGTTGTTTAGATGCTGGTCCAATAATCGGTTTTAACTGTTGATGCAGGACTTTTGTGGTTTGAGCAAACTTGCTTGCATATGTTGGAGAGTCAATTTGTGAGTATGTATTTTTAACCGATTTTCTATCTCTTTTGTCCCTGTTCTATCAGATAGGGAGAAATCTGATATATTAACGAGAAGCAAGAAAAGTTCTTTTCTAATATAAACTGGTAATAATTTCTTATTGTTCTTTGAGTGGCAATCAATGATTTGCACCGTTCGATGTATTGCTGTCCATCATTGCAACTTGTCTGGGAGGTAGTAGGAGAAATTATTTGATTAGTATCCAATGTTTCGTATGATACAATAATTTTTAAGAGCACGCCTTCAACTAGCAACTGTTGAGTTAAGGGTGTATATATATATATATATATATATATATATATATATATATATATATATATATATAAGTATTGTAAAAAATAATAAAATATAACCATAAAACTGAGATTGATCGTATACTCTCGACAATACTGAGCAGCATCAGAAATATTTACTAATTAATACCTTTTCTTATTAATACTAAAAATAATAATGGCGATAGAGTGACCCAGATGTCACATTTGCTATTCAAATCACTGCGCAATTCTAAAGTAAAGATTGTTATGCTAATATTCCATAGAAACAGACTCCTAATACCAAAAATATTTCAAGTAAGCAGGAGCCATCGCACGAAGAAAGTATAATGCTAAAAATTCAATGTACTTGGAAACCTTTTTTCTTTGATTTTACAGTTTTTGTTTATTTCAATATGGTTTGTTAATAAAGATTTCATAATTTAGTTACAATTAATAGTTTCATTTTATTAACGAGGTGCATTTCATTTGTTCTTAGATCACAATTGTTTTCAAAAATATATTTAACATCTAAAAAATCATGTTAGTAGTCCATGGGATTTAAATTATCCATTTACTGGTCCGCGAGATCAAAAAGTTTGGTTGCTGTTGTATTGGAGTATTTACAAAAAATTTGTGAATATCCGAGACTAGGACTAATTTTTAAAAAGATATCAGGCATCAAAATATCTGAGTATCCGAAACAATATATGCTTCTGTTTATAAATTAATTTGTTTCAGAAGGTTTAGTCCAAAAAAGGTATAAAACAGGCAAAGGCAATCCTTGGACACTATATTGCAATTTTTTATTAGATGCAGCTACTTATACCAGAGAACGGTGGGATTTTTTCTGTTCTTTTTAGCAGTCCTGACACGTTTAATTATACGGAGAAGAATTTGTTTTCATATTATGTCAATAAAAAAATGATCATAGAAATATTATCCCCGACAAATTCAATTCCAGGAAAGATTTTTATAGAAAGTGTGTACTGTTTTCCACGTCTGCCTCAATAAACGTGCATTATCTCCCACTGTTCAATAGTAGCTGGTATTAAACCTCCCGCCCTGTATAGAGGTCAGAGTCCCTGACTACGGATAGGGAGGTTCTGGTTTCGAATCCCAGTTCGGGCATGGAGTTACTATCTCTATCTATCCTGTCTTTGTCCTTTCTGTGTATGAATGTGTTGTAAGTGGTTGCCTACCCTATAAACAGTTTTCTATGGCATGTGTGTACTGAGGAAGTCAGATTCCATACCAAAATAGGGTTCAATTGAAAAAGTGGAGCAGCGCACCCCATATTGCCAACCTAGCTGGTACGCGACAACAACAACAACATTAAACCCGTTGCCCTAGATCCTTAAATTTAATTTTTCTCCAAAGATCTATTGAAATATCTTCACACATGCCCCGTATAATTAATAGTTTTCTTGTAAAATAATGTATTGCCCCAGACGAGCTTTCAGACATCTTTCATCAAAATTGAAGATTGGAACTTCATTTTAGGATTGGATGGTATTGGTTGGAATTGCTATATGAAGTTACCGAATACTGGTATATTTTGGGTCATTTTCACAATTTTATAATATTGATATTCACAAGTTTAAATACATTTTTTTTATATTCACAGGAAATATTTTTAAATTATCCCTACTATATTTTCAGGGATCGTCAACATACCAGAATTCATATCCTGATATTTGTTTCTGTGAAAACAATGTTGCAGTTGTGAAGAAAATGCGTAATATTTCGAAAAATGTCAACATTTTTTTTTAAATTTATGCGTTTATTAATCATTTTGTATTTATATGTCACACTTAGTATTTAAAATATTTTTTTTAGATTTATTATTATGTTCATAGTTAGTAAACCCATAATAAGGAATAAGAAAAACTTTAAAGAACATAAAAAAATCTTGTAATACTTTGGTTTGGTTTCTTTATTTATATGATGAAAAGAAAATGTTGCCACAATGTAAAAAAAAATATTCAAGTGTTATTAAAGTGAATGGCGATAGTACAAGCGAACTTAATACACATTTAAAAATAAAACGTGATACAAAATTGTTAAAGATGAAAGAATCTAACTACAAAAAAAGATAGAAATTTAACTAACGCTTCTAAGACCAAACCATTTGGGATTTTAGATTATTTTGAAAGAGAAAAAAAGATAATTTCGTCGAAACTATGAGTGAGTGACGGCATTATGGTTTACCATTTTGTGTGTTTTACACTGAATATAAAGAAATATTTTGAATAAAGAAAATATTCGCGAGAGATATCAAAAAGCAACTAACATCAATTAACACCACAAGAAGAACAGTTATAAACTAAGTTAACGGTGTTAGCAATTCTTTGAAACAAAAGTTAGTATAATTAAATGTCGAAAACGTTTTGATGAATTAGCAAGTGTAAGATATAGACGCGCTATTTAAATATATGTACTCAATCAGAAAACAATTTTTAGATTATAGAACTTACATATGTCTCGGGAAGTATGACCGCCAAAAAATGTGTGGAAATGCTTAATGTAAGTTAAGGAAGCATGGATTATCCCTAAAAGGAGATTTTGCATTCATAATGACTGATGGAGCAACGGATAATGAAAAAAGTAGGACAGTTAATTGGTGGAACTCAGCAATTATGCTGTGTTCACGTAATTCAATTAGGGATAAAAGATGAATTATACCAAAAAATAAAGAGCAGAAAAACGCAAATACTGAGAGTGAGAAGAAAACTGATAATGAAGATAATGACAATACCAACGTTTTTTTTTCCAACGGCAGGCACTTGAGGGTTGAACCCTATGTCACAACAAGGCCAGAAACTGCTACTCATTTGTCGTTACCCAGCGGGCACCCGTGAACCAAGTCATGGAGGCGATTAGCGTTACCTGCGCCATACTACCACAAATCCGTTTATAGGGTGGGCCACATTCATACATCATCACGGAAGAAAGGATAGAGAAACGCAGAGAGAACAGAGAAAGAAAGTAACATCCATGCCCGAACCTGGATTCGAACCCAGGACCCACAGCTCAGGAGTCAGGAGCGCTAACCACTCAGCCATCGGTCGGCGACAATATCAATGTTGAAGAAGATATTGCTAATGAGGTTCAACTATTAACTCATCAAGAATTACTTATTATAATTTATAAAGTTTAAAAAATTATAGATATTAAAAGATTCCTTGCAAAAAATGTCTTATTATAAAAATATATACTAACTGAAAATTAAATAGAACATATATTAAAAAAATATCAAATTGTAAAACTCACACTGGAACAGTTTACTTTTAATGAGGGAACGATGTTTGAAACTAAAATCCAGTTCAAAAAGAACAGTCGATTAAAACCTGCAAATTAATTTTTCCAATAATAAATTCGACTTAATATCCAGAACTGTATCAGTTCTACTTCCAATAAAACTGGCTGCCAAGGTGTTATGTCGGAGAAAATCTAATTCATTAATAGTTAATGAAACAGCAAATTTAATCTTGCAGTCACAAAGTGAACTGTCAATATCACACTCTGAAGAATTATATATTGCATTGAAAAGTCGCACAGAAGAAAGGTAAGTATCTCACGGTGTCGAAATAGAAAATATCTCTCGGTATTTACTAATTATAATGATTTTAACGAAGAAAATATAAAAACGAAGCGAAGAGACTACCAATTCAAATTTGATCAAGTTTATAGTAAATTTTCTTAAAATTTTTTACACATAAACCTATACACATTCAAAAGAATTTGATATAAATCAAAGGTGATTTTTACATAAAAATTGAAAGTGAAAAAAAATTGTCGGTTGAACAAAAATTAAAATTAACGAAAACTAAAAAAAATTTCAACAAAAATGCAGTGCAGAAATCAGTACTATCCAAAACCGTACGATGAAAAATCGATTTATTTGAAAATGAGGGATTTAGAACTAAATACTTGAACAAGTATATCGCGCATTGTTAATAGTACAACCAGTTAGTGTAGATGATCAAAGAGCATTTTCAACAGCTGGTAGTTTTGGCAGAAAAATAACGTTCCAGTCTTAATGAAGGCAAAATTGTTGCATTATGTTTCTTAAGGTCACATTTCAAAAATTTTTAAAAGTACCACACATTTAATAGTGATATTACACTTTTTGTGATTCAAATGAATAAGATGTTTTGGTTCCTTTACTTTTTTGTCATTCTATATATACTGTTATAATTTATAAGCTACAAATGATATTTTTGTGATATATACTTCCTCTAATAAAACTGGAAGATAAAACAAAGAAACACACGTTTTCTTTCTTTTTCTAAAATTCCTTCAACAGTTATTAAAATCTGTATTCCGGTATTAAGATCTATGCAATATCAAATAGTGGTATTGAATTTTTGTTCCGATATTGCAATGACTACTTGGAAACATAAAGAGATTGTCTCCGTTATGCAATTTTTTTAAATACAATACGCCGGATAAATAAGTAATAAAATATTTTCCCAATAATTATTATATTCTCGATAAACGAGATGCAATGGGTACTTCGCTAGAAGCCCTGGTGGGACACTTCGAACCAAGGGTACCAGAAAGCAACAAACGGTTCTTTCTCGCTTCATTAGCGGACATATTAAAGCTTTCGTTTTTCATCAGGGACAGAAGAACTACCCGGATTGCCACTGGTGCGGAGCCGTGCAGGCCTCCCCTACCCATATTCTGGACTGCTTGGATTTTGCCAAAAGTGACATTCTTAAAGATCCTACACTATTTTTGGACTTGTTGGAAATAATGGGTTTTATGGAGATGGTCTAACATTGCTTGATCATCTGGGATTAGCAACAACAACAACAACACCCAGAAATATTTTCTTGCACATCTTTCAGATTAAATAAAGAATGTACAACTCATCAACACTCACCAGATAATCCCACTGACTGCATCAGCACAGGCTGCTATCCAAAATAGGATAGCGCTCTTCTATCCTTAGGCTACCCATTTCAAAATTCTATTAAAAATAAAAGAAAATGACACAGCAGCACTCTCGCTTTTTATTTATTACACAGAACGTTAGTCTTCTCAACAGGTTTGAATGCGAGTGCGACGTTACGCAACCACCTCAATCAACTCTAAATGGGGAAATATAAATTACTCAGCCTCACGGAATCGGAGAGTATTATTTTCGTTTTGCATAGCATATTAATAATGAATACTCCGAATCACGAAGTATGTAAAAAAAATCCTATATCCAAGAAGTATACTGTTAGTAAAATGGCACATGTAGCAAGAAAAAGTAAAGAAAAAAATTAAGGAAACTCCCACGTCATTCCTTTCGTTTATTTTTTATTGCTATTATATTTATTGCTATTTTTATCGTATTATTTTTTATTGCTATTTTTATCGAACAGAGTGTTCGATGCAGGTAAACACAAGGACTCAAAGAGCTCATTTATATGTATAGTTTTTCATATAGCTTAAATAAGAGAAGTTAAGGATAATAGAAGAAATATTTGTAAGCTTTTCCTTCTTTTTTTGTATTTGTGACACTAAAAACTGTTTTTCTTCTTTCAGCATTGTTAATCCCTTCATCAAGAAAAATATCAGATTTAGGTCTTACTTTACGAGGGTTTCTTATCCAAGACGCTACATCCTCAGTCTGTTTTATTTAATTATCCAAAAATGTGATATCAATCAGCTGGATCACTCAAAAGACTAATTTATCTGACACGATTGAATTTTTAATCGTGCCAGATAAATACCAATCCAATTTTCAATCTTTTAGTATAAAGCATTACAGGAATCAGACCAATATTGTGTAGTTATTTTCTCCATTTCTCAGCTCTCTTTCATAGATTGAAAAAATTTTGCTCCTATATTGCATACCAGAAACTCTAACCAAAGCACTGATTTTGATTTAATGGAAACGACCTTTGACATAGTTTGCATCAATTGGCTATCTGTAGAATTTCCCATCTCACTCTTTAAAATTGTACATTCAGAATACTGCTTTTATAATGCACCCGCAAAAGACGTTGCAGTATTATGTTTCTATTTCCTTCATTTATGTCTAAATATCTAGGTATTAAAATATTCAAAATTTTGAGTTGATTTTTCCTCTTTGCAAGTTTTTTTTTAACCATTCAAGTTGGCAAACCAGTATACCAAGATAATTTCCTTTTCCAAGCATTACTGTAAGTTCAGTTTTGGTATTAAAATTATGGGACAAATGTGTCCAATGGGATCAATAATTTTGTAAACAATTGACAAAGTAATCCTTTCAGGAACTGGTTAATCTTCTAAAATGGGATCAAAAGCTCTCAAATCAACAAAGTTCATTTATATTTTACAAATTTAAACTCAAAATAAGAAAAGTTTTGTTTTTTGTTAAGTTACATTCACTTTGTTTGAAAATCGCATGCTTCACTCTCGTAAATTAAATCTTGGTGTACTAAAAATTTCTTGAAATTACTGAACCAATTTTACTACTTCTTTTTCAATATTCTATAAACACAATTTTGTTCGTAAAAGTATGTCAAAAGTTTTTGAGTAGTTTCTTTGTATTCAATAGGAACATAATTCAAATGAATTTCTGAAGTAGCGCCTAACAAGAAAGGACTTGAAAAAATTCTCAAAACTACCGTCGATGCTGAAAAATTCTTAACTGTTCTTTCGTACCACATCCTACCACCACAAAAATTTTAAACATGTCCTATCATGCTCATAAAGCCCAGTCTGTAAAAAAAAACTCATTTTCAATATTAGCAATTACTCCATATTTTCCATAAATTTGCTGATGGCAAAAGGTATTTATTCCTCCAAATTGGGACCCTTTTCTTAGCAGTCGTTGATTGAAGGTGAATTTTTATCAATCTGGTAGAGAGAAATAAAATACTGACTTGATTTTCGTTGTTGTATTTTCTTTGAAAACTGGCCAATGGGGCAAATAGTTTTCTGGGTTTAAATTACGAAATTTCACTATTATATCCTGCTCCAGCCAGTCATTAAGAATACTTTCGTATTCTGCAATCTTGTCCAACTTCTTCAAGGACTTGATTAAACTTACAAATCTTTTCTCAGAAATGTCCTTATAGTTTGTCAAAAGGGGTGTTAAAAAAATCTAAGCAAATAATATATTACCGTTAAAAACATCTTTTAATTTGCAATTAGGAAACAATTTCAAAAGTTGACATGAGTTTAAATAACAATAAAATTACTATTCGAAAATACAAAAAGACCAGCTAAAACTGTCTATCAAGGACATTCAAATGTATTGAATGTTAAATGCAATAAATATCTATTTCTATAAAATGATGTTTAAATATATAGTTTAAAATTCAATAAACTTTAAAAAGCACTTTAGAGCTATTTAATTTAATGTTATCTTGTGTGTGTAACTTTGTATACGAATGTATTTTAAAAACTTTAAAGCAAAATCTCTCTCTTAAATATTTTAGGTCAATAAAGTCGGTAATAACAGTTCAGCTATATTTAGTAGCAGAAATAACAAAAAATGTAAATACAAATTAAATTTTGAAACTTGAATTACATACTTGCTTTCAAATTTCAATTGTATGCCCTGTCTCTTTGAATAGTTCATCTAGAGGAAATTACTCTCATATACAATATTTCCAGAAAAGATGTAAGTTATTTTGTTTATATTCAACAATCTTCTAATGTTATTTGCTTTTTTTTCCAAAATCATGACGTTTTTTCTTGTGTTGACTAAAACTATTCGATTGAAGGAAAGAGATGACATTCTTTATATATGCATAATTTCTACTTTTTGTGGACTCTCAAATGCCACTTCAAGTGATTCGACAGAGTAAATTTCTTATTGCAATGCTTGCACAAATATTGTCGCTCCCCTGTATAAATCCTGACTATTGGGCATAACTGTAGTATAATCCATTATACCAAATTCTGAATTTTTTTTTGGTGACGAAAAAATGTTGCCAAGATTACGTAAATACTATTCTTGCCAATGTAGAATTTTCTACATAATGTTTATAGCTCTCCATCTATGTGGCGTAATAAAAACTCGGTTGCCAGGCAAACAAGAAAATTCACCAAAAAAATCACCAAAGTCAGAATTTGGCATAGTGGATTATACGGCATCTGTGCCCAATATTGTAATTGCTTGAATCAGAGAATATGTGACATACGGTCGCTCACCTGGGTGAATCATCATGCGAAGCTTGAGATTACTTGACCAAGAGAATGCTTGATGACACTCTGAATGCACTCATAAAATTGCTCTTCCTTATAAATTTTCTCATAAATCTTCCTCTCATTTGCCCGTGAACATCTTTCCTCACACTTTCACTTCTGCTCTGCTTCAATTCCTTCATAACGCTTGAGGTGATTTGCTTCTGTGAAAGTCATAGACGCCAGCTTTAGCTTAACCGTGACAATATTCACGGTTAAACTGAAGCTGACGTCTATGTTGCAAAGTAGGAATATGGAAATCTCTAACTTTCGTAAAATTCTTTCCGCATAAATGGCAATTTAAAGTAGTATTTTACAAATCATTTATAAGGTAAAAATATACTTGAGTGTGTCCCTTGGCGAGATTGGCGAATTTTGTTTGGCGCCAATCCTGTTCGCGCCGAACGCTGTGCAAACAGTAATGGCGGCCAAAACACAATGAAATTTCAAAAATAATGCAGTAAGCACATAAAAAAAGAAAAAAATTACTCACTTTATTTTGCTGGAATATCCTCACTTTCAGGTACACAGAATTCTCTAATAGCACCTACAGATATTGCTTAAATTTATCCTGAGAAGAAAACCAATCTGAACTGTGAATGGATTTCAGAATAACGTTTAGTTATCATAAATAGAACAACATCGCCGAGCTTGGCGATAAACTTATGAGAGAATTCAAGGGGCACCCTCAAGTATAGTCTAACCCATTCATAATTAATTCCAATCATTCATAATTCTTAGGCCACAGTAAGTTTTTTACACAGAAAAGAAAATCTCTTCTAAAGATTTAATTCACTGTTCCGTTACCAGTATACAATTATTTTATATACTTCAGATATTTATGAAGATTATTGTTCTACGTTTCCACAGCTGCTTATTTCTACCAATTAAATCTTAATTTATTCAATTGAAAATCTCATAATTTTGAACTACAATTAAATGACGACATTAACATCTGAACTGGTATTCTCATGTCAGATACTGAAGTCTGCTGAAATTTTAACGTGCGCAGGCGCATGAAGAATTATATTATATAGATTTATAATTTAATTTCTTGATTATATCAAGATGTAAAATAAAAAAAGCTATAAATATTTAAATATAGTGAAGATCAAAATATACCATGAATGTTCATAAATAATGATTTTTTAATTTAGAAATTATTTTATAAATTTATAATTTTAATTTTATGCTTCATTTGTTGCAAAAAAGCTGTATGGGCCACATTTGGTGAGGTTTTGAATGTAAGGAAGAAAGAGTATGTGGGCACATGTTGTAATATTTTACTTAATAACGATCAAAAAATGCTTTCCTGACTCATGTTCAAACTGGATTGCAAAACAGATTGTTTCTGGCAAATTATTTAATTAATACAATAGACTGCTGTTATATAGAAGCAAAAAAAGTAAATAATGATTACCTATAAAATCTGTTTTCATATGTTTCCTTTAAATTCGGCAAAACGGAAATTTAGTTGCTAAAAGAAAGCTTTGTTGTTAATATTTGTAAAAATTGATTTAAATTTAATTTTTATAATATAAATTGAAAATTAGCCTAATTATTTATCACCTATTGTACATTGAAGTAAATTGCATTCCTTTATAGGACATATTTTTCTAAAAAGTAGTAGTTTGTTATTATTACGTATCACCTGATTGCATCGAATAATATAGTTCAAATTTTATTTTCCAAATCATTGCAATCTGTATTATGAGCATAATATGAATAAATTGTGTAAAGGTTATGAATATATTTTTATTCTTTACTAAATTTTACTAAGCAAATATCACATCGATGTGAGTAGAAAATTATTTAATATAATATTAGAGAAAAAAATTACTTATGTAATTTTCTCTAGTACACATATATGGTCAGAAGAAGTAAATTCAGCAGTTTCTTTTTATTTAAATAAAGAAATGTTTTGTTACTTATACATAAGATTTTTTATACAACTGCTTAGAGTTTAAATTATACTACTTAGAATCTTTTATTCATGTAGATCGAAATATTAATTATAAATACAATTTGAATGCTTACAGAAATAACTGTAAAACTGTAAATTGTAATTTATCACAATTTTGTTATACAATGGGCTTCAATTATTTTGATTATAAAAATTTAATTTATTGTGTCTCAATTTATACTTTGAGTAAACGCCTAACGGCTGAAATTTCCTTAATATTGGATTGTAAATTGCCTATCGGGACGATTTTCATAAGTAAGGAGAATTATTCACGTGTCGCCAGGGAAGTTGCAGGGAAGACCCCCAACCACTCAGCCTGACAGAGCTGAATTTGTTGTTGTTGTTTACTAATGACACTTGGACAAGCCAAGCTCGCTATGCTATGCGAATTAAGTCGATTGGGAGCGTCTTTCGTTTTAATCAGAGCACCATGAAGGTGAAAATACGACTTTGCTCTACACACATGCCATTAGGTACCCGTTTATAGGGTAGGCAACCATTCACACCTCATTCATACAAGGAAAGGACAAAGACAGGATAGATAGAGAGAGAAAGTACATCCATGCCCGAACCGGGATTTGAACCCAGGACCTCCTTATCCGTAGTCAGGCACGCTGACCACTAGACGAGCTGGTTGGCGAGCTGAATTTAAAAGGCAGTATTGAAATATCTGTTTTCTATTGGTGAACCATCACTGGGATGAAACCTGATATCTGATGTTTCAGAGAGGGCTGCCATTCCACTAATTCATGGTGTGCCCATTTCATGTGTGATACTTTGTTATCGAAATTTTATCTTACAACTGAAATTGTTTTAAAACCACCACAAGAGGACAAGAAAAAAGTTTTTATCAACAAAAACATAATAATCCATTGTGTTTTAGTTATAATATTCCATAATAAATTTGTATAAACATAAAAATTTCTCCCAAAACTTTTTTAAATTATTGAAGTAAATGATTTTTAAGCACTTTTTTCTTCAAAATGACTCTATGGTATTTTTACAGTGTTTAGTAGACAGCTTAATTGTCCAAGACGTTGTAAGATTTTAATATCCACCGCTTACTGTGTTTCTCAGAAGACATTTCAAAGATAATGAGACATATTCATAGTCTGGTTTTCCCAGCTTGTGAATTGCCATGATGATTGGGTATTTCCTTATTATTGGGAAATATTCAACTTAAAAGAATAACTTTATTTTGAAAATTGTTTGAAAGATTTCATTTCTATTGTTGCCGTATCCCAGATTCTTATCTAAATGAATTTCATTTAGCATTTTCAAAAAAATCAGTTCTTTACGAAGCAGCTTAAGAAATACTGTCCACCTCACACACACAAATATCCCCAATATCAGTTCATTACTATTTGCTAAAAAGAACTCAGTATTTTTTCTTTGGTAATACGAATCAAAATAATTATTTTTTAGATTAATAACAACACGCAAAACAAAGTTAACTCCTCTAATTTTCTAAGTGAATAGTCAAGTTTGATTCAAAAGTAAGGAAAACTTTTAAGTAGGGATGAAAATTTTTGAGAATTTAATCGGGAATTTTGGGAAAAGTGCTACGTTTTGAGGGAGTAAACTCAATTAATAATATTTCACTTAAAGCAGTGTTTTGTCTTATATTTATAAAGTAAAGTGAAATAAATTACATAAAAAGTGAAAAAAACTGTAATGCAGAAAAATGTCTGCTCTACATTTTAGATAAAAATTAACATTATTTTTTTGTTGATCAGAATAAAATTAATGGTCAAAGTGATAAAAATTATTAATTAATTCCCAATCAAAAATACCAAGATCGCTTCTTCAGGATTTAAAATACTGATGTTTTTCCTTTCATTATAGATTCATGCTTAGAACGAAAAATTATTTCTGGAACATAAATGTTGTAAATTATTCTGCGAATTGCGTATTATCACAAAATTGCTTTTTTTGCATGGAAAATTATTAATATATTTTATTCATTTGGTCAATGAGAAAATGTATTTTATATCTTGAAAAAAATATTAAAAATATTTGAATAATAAATAGTAATATTTTTTTTCTAAAATAAATTTAGAGTAACAATGCGATTTTTTTCAATCAGTTGTTAAATATTTTACTGCAACAAAAATATATTTTGAAGGAAAATCATTCAAAATATCTTAAAGACAGTTTTGATTAAAATAATCGTTATTTTTAATGATTAAAGTTATTTTCTTTTGCAAAATATAATTTTTACCTTATATTATCAAAGCTAATATTTTTGCATTTCTTAATCTAATCTAAATTATTTTTAGTCTAAATTTGTTTTGCTTCATAAACTTTTTTTGATATTTGCTATAAAGAAGGGACTTTAATTGTAATTTTGTTCAGTTTTATATGATTTGTTTTCAATTTGTTCTTTGAAGTGGACAACTAGATTGAGTTTATAATTGAAATTTATGAAAGAAATTTAATAATATTATATTTAAGTAATTTCTCAAAACAATTAAATAGAAGAAATCAAAATTTTAAAATAAGGACTGTATTTATCGAAAACAATGCAAATATTTGTTTATCAGAGACATTGAGCAGTCTGGGACAAATTTTGATTTTCCAATTCATTTAATTATCCCCTTACTAGAGTAAGAAAATGTCATTTATATTTAATTTTGACTGTAGTAATTACTTAAAATATTATTTTGTGGGTATTTCTTTTCTTAATTTCTAAATAGAATTTACAGAGAATCTTTATTCATTCATTGTCGTGTGCAATCCAGGCTGGCAACATGGGGTGCACTGCTCCACTTTTCCAACTGAACCATATTTTGGTGTGGAGTCCGACTTCCTCAGTACACACATGCCATAGGAACCCGTTTCATAGGAACCCGTTTATAGGGTAGGCAACCATTCACACATCATCCATACAAGGAAAGAACAAAGACTGGATATAGATAGATAGAGAAAATACACCTATGCCCGAACCGGGATTTGAACCCAGGACCTCCTTATCTGCAGTCAGGCACGCTGACCACTAGACAAGTTGGGCGGCTAGAAAAATATAATAAGTAGAATTAGGAAATTATATATATATATATATATATATATATATATATATATATATATATATATATATATATATATATATATATATATATATATATATATATATATATATATATATAAGATAAAACATGAAGAAAGGTGAAATCAGAAATATAAAATTGGAAAGATACTAAAGTATATGAAGCAAAAGACAAGAAGGCATAGGGACCACGTCTTCATCAGGAGGGAGATGGCCAGCTATGCAAAAATGAACACTCTTTTCTGACAAGCTCGAAGGACAAATGTTAAAAAATCATCGAGCAATTCCCTCGAAGAGTGTTCGTATTAAAAGAACTTAGTTAAGAACTTTCTTTAGCTGCTTTTGCGCTGGTTAGATTTCCTATTATGCATTGTAGTTCCAGCATTATATTTTCATTATTGTATTGATTACTTTATATTTATATTTGTCTTTTCTTTATATTAATATACATATATATATATATATATATATATATATATATATATATATATATATAT
>JAJQOW010001173.1:0-60483 GCA_037975125.1 Latrodectus hesperus
TCTTTTATACATATATACGAGGTGTGGCTATTAAATAACGAGACTGTCGTTGTAAAAAGTTTTATTCTTATTTTATATATAATTATTTATTATCGCCTTCAATGTACACCCCTTCTCTATCCCTGAAACGCTCCATGCGAACTTTCCATTGTTGGAAACAGCGCTGGAAGTCATCTTTTGTCAACTCCTTCAGTACTCTTGCCGCTTTCTTTTTTATAGCTTCCAAGGACTTAAATCTTGTTCCTTTTAATGCAGATTTCACCTTAGGGAACAGATAGAAGTCACATGATGCCAGGTCTGGCGAGTACGATGGATGTTCTAACAGTGGGATGCTGTGTTGGGCCAGGAATCTCTTGACAGATAACGCGGAATGAGCTTTTGTAGGAGAATTTTTGGCACCATTTTGGCGCACACTTTTTTCATGTTCAAATTGTCATGTAAAATTTGCCGTACACATTCTTTATCAATGTTTACAGTTTCAACTATTGCACGAATACTCAATCGACGATCAGACCGAATCAAACTAGCAACTTTTTTGACATTTTCATCCGTTTTTGATGTTGAAGGGCGACCTGGCCGCGAATCATCTTCAACGTCTTGTCGGCCATCTTTAAAACGTTTGAACTATTCAAAAACTCGTGCACGGGATAAACATTCACACTTCTTTCAGTAAATTATAAATTTCAGTACCGGTTTTTCCAAGTTTGAAGTGAAATTTAACAACAATTCGTTGCTCTATTATTACACTTACCATTCTTTCGCCAAAATAAAATAACAATGTTAACGGAAATGAAGGTTATGACTAAACCGTGTTTCTTACGCAAATATGGCTTAGGGCATTTGAAGAGAAAGCTTCACACTAACAGCTGACAGTCAATGGCGGACTACGCATGAGCACTTTTGCCGCCGCAGCGTCAGTCTCGTTATTTAATAGCCACACCTCGTATATATATATATATATATATATATATATATATATATATATATATATATATATATATATATATATATATATATATATATATATATATATATATATATATATATATAAAGTGATCTACATTGTAAATGTATCAATAAGAAGGAGTTGCGAGAAAGTGTCGTAACTGCGCAAACAGAGAGACACATCAACGAACAATAAGTGATCAATATTTCGAAATTTTATGTATAATACGGAGTGAGAACAGGGTCGGGTCAGTAGGTTGTAGAACCATCGTGGGTGGCGATACACGAAGCAACACGTCTAGGCTCAGAGTCAAGGGGAGTAAGGACGGCGTCCTGAGGAATGGCTCTCCCTTCCCTGCTCACCATTTGCCGAAGGGTGTCTTCTGAATGAGGGAGTGGAATGGTCTGAAAATGAAGTCCAATCATATCCCACACGTGTTTGATTGGCGAGAGATCAGACAAGCGCAGGGTCCAGGAAAGCAGCTGTACACCTCGAAGCGCACGTTTGCTGATGCGAGCAATGTGCGGTAGGGTGTTATCTTGTTGAGAAAGTTCTTTGGGGATCCTCTGAACGTAAGGAGTGTCACGGGCAGCAGCACATCATTAACATAACGTTGGGCCGTCTAGTTCCGTGAATACGAACTAGAGGTGGCCTGAAATTGGACGCAGTGGTGCTTCAAACCATGATGAAGTGTTGTCACCCGGTGGGGCTTTTTACAATTGCTGCATGATTGGACCTGTCTCTATGTCGACGCAACATTCGTACTCGACGACTATCACGAAAGAAACAAAAGCGTGACTCATTTGAGAAGGCTGTCCTGTGGCATTCCGTCGTCCACATTGCTCTAATTCGGCATCTTTGCAGTTGTTGGCGTCGATGCTGTGGGGTCAATGGGAGTCTTCTTAACGGACAACATATGCACTGACCACTAGAAACCAATCGATCGAAATTGGTTTTACTCGACATGAGAGAATTTAGGGTGTTTTGCACATGCTGCAAAATAACGGTAGACGTGCTTTGCAGGGTCACCACTACCTCCCGCCGGACACGTCGATCCACGCGTGATGACGTCACTCTGGTTGCACCGGCACCTCGCAAACGTTCTGCAGTTCCTTGTTCCAACCGTCTTCACCACAGCCTGTATTGTAGACGCGTCCAGGTGTCTGTCAGCTGCCATTTGCCGTAAGGACCAATCTGCCCTACTTTGTCAGATTACCAAGCCCCTCGTAAACTCGTCTGTCTGCTGGAATTGATTCCGTCGACGATGGCCTAGCGCTCTCTGAAATGACAGGTGTCCTGTGCGACAAGAATATACCTTCAACAATAATTTTTCAAGGAACAATAATGGTGCGAATATTGCACTCTTTGCCAGTTCCTAAACTTATATTTCTGAGTGCGCCGGCCTGCTTGCTTTCCATGTACCAATCTCTCAAAACTTCTAGAAACAAGTTTCGAATTATTTAAAACACAGAATGTCACTTCCAATTTTTTTTCATTCATTATTTCTTAATTATTATACATTACAAAAGTCGTACAAAAATGTAATTCTTTTTGAAAACATTTTACTCTTTCTGTTTTGGATGACTTACCGTAAATTTTCTTAGAATTTTACACGGATTTCTCTAAGGATTGTTGTTGTTTGCTAATGACACGTGAACAGACCAATATCGCTATGCTATGCGAATTAAGTCGATTGGGAGCGTCTTCCGTTTTAATCAGAGCACCATGAAGGTGAAAGTACAATTTTGCTCTACACACTTGCCATAGGGACCCGTTTATAGGGTAGGCAACCATTCACACCTCCTTCATACAAGGAAAGGACAAAGACAGGATAGATAGAGAGAAAAGTACATCCATGCCCGGAACCGGGATTCGAACCCAGGACCTCCTTATCCGCAGTCAGGCACGCTGACCACTAGACAAGTTGGTTAGCGCTCTAAAGATTAAAAAGATAGTAGAGCCTTTTTGTGGGAAATGCAGCGACGAGTTAATTTTCAAGAATTTAAAATAGCTTTGTGGTAACTCACTGCACTTCAAAGGGAACGGTTTGCAGTTCGATTCCAGCCACTGTTGAACAATAAGAGGTGGATGAAATACTTCTTCTTTTTGCTTGCCTGTCTCTCTGGGTGGGTGCTTGGGAGTTTTCTGATTTTCTTTCCTTGCCAGAAATGAATAGGATCCACTATCAATGAAAAGGCATTTCATACGGGGGTTTTATAGAGCTTTACACAAGACTTCGGCCGTTAACCTTGGAAATCCACAGCGCTATTGTTATTTTATAATAAACAGTTGTAAAAAGAGTTTAACATGAAAATTCTGAAGTTCGTCACTAAATATTATTAACTATACAGAGATAAAAAATTCATATAAAAAGTTTTTTAAAAAATATTATTTTTTTATTTTTTATAAAAAAATTATCTTTATTTTCTGGACGAAACTTTTTATACAATACTACGTAACATATGTTTAATGTCCATCCATTTCTAGTTCACTTAATTCTTTGGCACAAAAAGTGGTGGAAATGATGACATATTTCATTGCCGGACCCACCACGGTAACTCCGATTGGGAGAGAGCACTTGCAGTTTAAAGGCAGAATTGAAGCAGAGGACCTACTACGACACCTCGGTACCCACTTAGCCTAGAAGCACTGGGAACACTATCTTATGCACCGTAGAAAGTCCGTAATGAATGATTTTCGGCTGGGTTGGATATAAAACCCGCTACCTTTCAAGAGCGAGAACGATGCTTGCACCAACATCAACAAGTACCGTTTAAGCTAAAACTAAATAATACGGTTACTAAATGAATCAGTTTTTTAAACGATGCGTTTCATAGAGTATTTTTAAACGTATCATAAATACGAACAACTAAACTAAACATGTTTTATATTTCGTTTGCTGTCTTAAAAAGTGTGCAATGACTGCTTCAATATCTATCATATGTGAATGTCTCTGGCATTAAATTAAGTTAAATGAATGTATCACATCTTATGAGTTAAAAGCTGTTATATGTTTTATTGTTGTTATACAAAAATAAATATTTGTACATTTATTACATGATTTATTCAAATATAATACATGAATATTATAATTTTCACCTGTGAAAATTCTGTGTATTTTGTTTTAGAATAGAGTGATAAAAAATGTAATGAAGGAATTCCTATTTTTTGTTATTTTAAAACGATTATTTCTGAATGCATCATGTAATACATTGAAATGGATTGGCAGCCTCGAAATCTGCTCACATTTATCCAATTTCAAAATAAATCATTTAGGAGACACCTTCACTCGTACATTCGTTGCCAATCGCTCATCTTCGTGTGAATGCCACCCCTACAGCCTCCCACGCACTCCCTAATGCCCTCCCTCGAACATGGAGGGCACTTTGCCGGAACTTTGTGCAATAGCCGACACCTAATAGAACAATTGATTCTCACCGAGGCTCCTACTGGTCATTTGCTTAAACTCCTCCTCGACCTCTTCTCTCTCGTATCGATTAATCGATAGCCCGGAGATGCTTGGAATCGTTAATCGAACTCTGCGGGTCGGAGGGGGAGAAAGCAGAAAAGCTTTTTCGGGAAAAAACTATCGTTTTCACACGGGAAGCAGCTCCAAAGAAGTGCCTGCCCGTTTAGCGCTTTTTAACAAACCTCCACCCCCGCAGCAGCAGGGGCAGGGTCGTAAAAGTGGCAGATGGTCTCCAGCAATGAACCCTTTCATTGATGGGCAGGCGTTAGCAGAGGAACTTTAGTTTTTCTTCCCTTACAAGCAGTAATTGCTGGAATTTTTCTTACGGTTCCGGAAGTTTCCAGTGGTTATGGGTGGAATTTTTTTTCCGGAGTAATAGATACGCCCAAAGTGCTGAGGGTGTAAAGTTTTAGTGAAACTGCTGACCTGTAATTTTCTTAGAACTGAGATTATTTTCAAGATAAAAAAAAATCTGATTTCCTTTGATTTTGCATTTTTTATGTATGGAAAGCATCAATGAGCAAATTGCATAACTACCGAAAGCTATTTTAAGAAATTTTAACGTCTGCCCTAAATTATCTTCCGGCTGAAATTTCAATAAATAAGGGAGTGAAGTGTTTGGTAAATAAAATGTGGAGTGTTTCGTTTGTTGCTACTCAACAGTCATTTTTGGCTCCCGAAGACTGATTACATTAGGACTTACATTTTAAAATAGATTCCACTTAAGCAGACATGTAGCAAGTGCCACTAAAACCACACAGGCCTCAAGTGAGATTAGGATTGAAGGCTAAAGCACATAAGCAATTTAGCTGTCAGCTCGCTTCATTAATGTGGACCGAACTCAAAGTAGGAAACCTAGAAGATTCCCAAGCACTCATGGTAATGCATGTGCATGCAGAATAAATGTTGCTGTTGTCGTCATGTGACAGCTTTGCTGGCATTATGGGGTTCGCTGCTTTTCAACTGAGCCATATTTGGTGTGGAGTCCGACTTTCTCAATACACCCATGACATAGTTGGCATGTGCAGATGGTTATCAAGTAAATGCTAAAATCTTTATTAGAAATCCATTATAAATATTTTGGTATGGAGTCCGACTTCCTCAGTACACACATGCCATAGTTACTCGTTTATAGGGTAAGCAACCATTCACAACCCATTCATACAATGAAAGGACAAAGACAGTATAAATAGAGAGAGAAAGTACATCCATACCCGAACCCGGATTCGAATGCAGGACCTCCTTATCCGCAGTCAGACACGCTGACCACTAGACAAGTTGGGAGGTTTCTAGAATACATGAAAAGTCCATATGTATCTCAAAGTTAAACAGTGATTCTTGATCATACTAGACGCATACTACTCTGAAGAATGTAGGAAGAAAACAATTTTGTAATTTAACGGTATACGGTTGCAGTGATGTAATTTAATATCCCCCGTAATGTGAAATTTTTTTTCAGGTTTATTTCTTTGGTGATAAAATGAATTAGTATCAGAAGTAACAAGTTCAATGTCAGACCCAACCCGGATGTTCAGAGGACTTGTATGACTTTAATTTGTAGAAAGAATAATTTCTGTTCCCTGGTGTCGCATGGAAGATTGTATACAGAGAGGATTCTACTTCTAAAAATTATTTCTTATTTTGTCTGGGCTTCCCAATAGTAGGATTGTTGATTATAGTGTACCTCTGATCATTATAAATTGTCAACTTGAAAGCTCTGTTATAAATTATCTGTCTTTGAAGATATAGTAAATATTCTCTAAAAAGTTCGAATAAATTTTAGCTTCTCAGATTGATCGTATAAAATCATATTAATTCATTGATTTTTCTAATGTTTCAGTTAACACACCAAATAAGATTATTTTTCAATGTGTAACATTACTTAAAAAATTTAGAAATGGGTGAATAACAGTGAAAGAAAGGAAAATACTCTTCCATTTTTCTACGATAATGAATATTTAGTATAAAAGGGATAAAAGTATTTTCGTTTTAATGTTTAGTTTTTATAACCGACAAGTTTGTATTTGTTGTAGAGTGTCAGTAATAATAAATAAAAATTTCACTTTTTATAAAAGATCTCAATTTACTATATATAATTCTGTTGCAGATTTCTAATTTTATTCTTTTTTAAAGCTTCTTTTGATTCTTAAGGGGTTTCAAATTTACGGAAGAATAAAATGAGAATCTTCGAATTAAATTCAAGTTATGAAAATAAAAGTTCTGACAGCTTTCCTTTCCCAAAAATTTCCTAATTTCCTTTAGTCTTTTCATTGTAAGTAAACAAAAAATTCAATTTTGGCTATCAACGCTTGTCTAGAAATTCTCTTTAAAAATACAGTATTTTTTAAAATTCGACAAATTTCCATAAATTTGCTTTACAAAAGTTACTTAAATTGTGTTACAAATAATTAAAAAGTAAAATTAATTTTTTGTAATGCATGCATTTTCCTTTCGTTGCAACATTTCAGGCGTGCTTTTTTCTGATTCAGTACCCACTAAACCTACACACGAAAAATTACAAATCATAGGTAATAAGTTTAAAACATATATCTACATGTATCTAAGTGTTTATGACTACTTCTATAAAATAAGTTTCAGCAGTACTTTCCTTCTCACATTACAATAATTAAAAATATATATTGTGCATATGAGATTTAGAAATCTTTGTAGAGCATGTTTGGAACCTTATAATATTTGTTGCACACTTTGACAAAGTCAATACTTTTACATTCATAGTACTTATTTAAGAAAAGGCTTTTCTTCAGAGCCTAGTTTTAGAATCTTAATTCTAAAAAGTATTTCAAGAAATATACCTTCTATGCAGCTTTAAACTATTGTGCATTTAGTTTAAACGAGAACATTAAATATTGAAAAGACTTTCTTCGAAATTGTCATTTTGCAACATGTAATAACGAAAAAGTATAAATGAAATATTTATTGAATAGAAATTTCTGCAATAGTTTATATGTCTTAGTTAATATTCTCATTTTCAAATGTATAATTTAACATTTTAATTCCCTGCATTTACAATATCTATTCATATTAACATTAACTCGTTTATTTTTTACTTGTTATGAATTTCGATTGCGCATTCTCAATAGTTTATATATATATATATATATATATATATATATATATATATATATATATATATATATATATATATATATATATATATATATATATATATATATATATATATATATATATATATATATATATATATATGTATATATAAATGTATATATATAAATATATATATATATATATATATATATATATATATATATATATATATATATATATATATATAATATATATATATATATATAATATGTATATAAATATATATATATCTGTGTGTGTGTGTGGATTAGTTTGGTACACTAACAATTCAACGAATTTGCATTTTAACTATGTATTTAACATTATTTACAGTTATTTACAATTGTAATTACAAAAAAGGGTTATGAACACAACATTTATGTTTCGGAACCGTTAAGGTTCAAAACACGTCTTAGTTGGACCGTCTTCTGTTATCTTCTATCGTACTTTTTCTTAACCATGGACACCAGGATCGTTGTTGAAGCAACAAGCAATTGATGATGGCATGATGTTGATATGCGTCATCAGGTACTCCATATCTCACATATATTTATATATATTACAAACATACACGCATTTATATACACCGTGCAAATTAAATTGTAGTCCTCAATTACTTTGAAGCAATAATAAGTTTTGCTGTAAGTATATAAGGTTGTTATTGTGTTTGAGTAGAACCTAATGAAAGAGGTTATTGCGCCCTCTTTGGATGTTAATCCAGAAATAGCGTCCTTGTCTCGAAGTATATAAACGATTGAAGGTATAGAATTTATATATTATTCTAGATATCTCACAATCGTTTATAGCGTGTGTGTGCCTATAAGATGTTAAGCCGTTCGCATGTTGAAGGGGTTAGCAGTCACGCTCAAAATTCAGAGTAGTAACTGATGCCAATTTTTTTTGCGAAAAGCATTTAAACTACATTGCATTTAAAGCCACAATTCACATTGCTTCGTGCAGTAATTTATAATGATGTTACACGGTTTGGGCAACATAAACTTGCGTAAAGTTTGGACTCTATTTATGGTATCAATGATAGATTTTCTTTTTATAAAAATGGGTAATTTATTTTTCGTGAATTTCAAATAACTGCAAATATAATTTTTATAAGTAGTCAATTGATAATTTTGCTTTATTTTCCGATTTTGAAATGGAATTTAAGCAAATAATTCCTTAATAGGGTGATAAAAAATAACAGGAAAACGGAAAAAATAGAAACTTTAAAAAATTTGTCTGAAAAGTAAGATTTGTTGATAACGATAGAAAAGTCATTGCTTCTGATTTGTAACTTTACAACTAAATACTAGAAAACAAAAGCTATTTAGTAAAAATGACTGTGAAATAATTAGTAATAAATACTAAAAATAAGGACTTGCTCAATAAATCATCCCCACTCGTGAGCAAAAACGTCTATTGAGTGATAGACAAGTTTCCCCGATTTTACCTAAGCCTAACTCTCTTTTAAAATTAAAGCAATACATTCCGGCCTTTAAGACTGCGCAGTGGATAGCCGAACGGTAAAAGGGGTGTCGTTAGGTGTTTCGACATCTGTCTGGTAAATTGTATTTCGTGAGAACTGTTAATTAGAGAGTATGCAATATTTACATTTCACAAGGGTAGAAAACTGGAAAACTCCCAAGCACTCACTCCGATAAATTATCATGCAACATCCATCTCTTGTAACTCAACAGTAACTGGACTCGAACCGGTGATCTCATGTTCCAGAGAGCACTAGGCCATTAAAAGCCTCATAAACTGAATTTTCCTTATTCTTAAGAAGAACGTCTTTCTAAATTCCTTTAATCCCTAGGACACAAAAATTAAGCTAATTTTTGTTAGATTGAAATACGGCTTAGACCAAACATTTATAAGTGGAAAGAAAATCCATTAAAATATATTAAAAGAATTTGTAAAAACTAAGCATTCAAATAATATACAAAACAGTTCCTTATAAATTTTTAAAGTTTTGGAACTGCTAAAGTTCAGGCAGTAAAGAAAGAAAAGTTGTCTCATGGATTTTTTTTCGTAATAATAATTGGAAATCTCTATTTTTTTATCACATGAGCAATTGCAGAAAATACTTCAGATGCCAAAAAATGTGGATTATTGGTTAAAATTGCTTT
This sequence comes from Latrodectus hesperus, assembly GCA_037975125.1. NCBI lineage: Eukaryota > Metazoa > Arthropoda > Arachnida > Araneae > Theridiidae > Latrodectus > Latrodectus hesperus. The sequence continues at coordinate 9,644 of JAJQOW010001173.1, forward strand.
TTTATATTCTCCCTCTACCTCCAGTGGTAAAACAATTTAACCATATGCTGTCTTACTGTCGATTTGAAGGCAAATAGCCAATAGAAAAGTATATCTAATATCAATATCTTTAAATTTGTAACAGGAAAAAACGTCGTCCATTTATAGAACCATCTTCTCACAGAGGGAATGAGATAGAAATTGTCACGGTGATTCTATTAAGTTGCAGTTGGACGTAATCAGGGCTGTTCAGCTTGTGGAAAGCAGGTGACACGTTTCTGAGGTGGTAAATTAAGAGGAATGCTGTTCTTATCTCATTGACTTCGTGAAAAAAGAACAGCACAAATAAGGAAGAAAGACAAATGTTTAGAAAAAATCAAGCATCGATGGCTGTCTTAAAGTTTCTGCTCAAATTATTATCAAGATAACTACCAAAATGCGCTACCAATTTATATATTTCTTCAATAAGTTGAGAGGGAATAACAATATATTGATAATATGGCTAGAGATTTATTCTCCCGCTGTGTTGTAAGAGGTTTCGACAAAATATATTTTGGTCTATTTTCTGTCACTCCTTAATTTTATCATAATATTCACAGAAGCGGATGCGAAAAAATACTCTAGATTATATAGAATGAGATTTAGTTTTCTAGTTTAATGTTCCCTTAATATGAGCTAGAAGCTTGCAAATTCGGCCTTATCAGGACAAGAAAGTGTTTCTGATTTACTGCAAATTGTAGTCACTTTTTACCCCTTCACTTTCTATTTTATAGGTATTATGCTTGCAATAAAAGTGAAATAAAAATGAAACTACAACAAAAATTAACTTTCTAAAACCCATTATATGAATAAAAATTTCTATATCTACTAATAATCTTTTGTGACGTACATAAAAAATTAATTGGGTTTTTTACAATGTTCAGATTTGGGAATTTCGAGCTTTTTTGTGTACTAATGGTTTGTCTTTAAGAACGGTAAATTTAGCAAGCAAATAATGTATTTAAAAAATATTGCAATATCAGAAAAATTTCAAAAAATTTCTTAACAGTTTTTGTTTGTATGATTTCGATTGTTTTCAATAATCTGTAAGTTATATGATTTTCTATAAGTATAATTATGTTAGAAGAAGAAACAAACACGCTAAGCCTTTTCTGGTACTGTAAGGGGACATGGAGTGACATTTCGGTGTACCGTCTACATTTTTTATTCTTTGGCTGATTTTCGAAAAGATTTTTATATTATTTAATACACAACTGATATAGATTTTATTTTCAGTTGTATTATATTATTTTGTAGAAAAATAATGATTTGCATATTTATGCTGATGGAAAGGCTCATTATTTTCTCTTATATAAGGAGATATGTCTTCTTCTTCTTCTTCTTAGAGGTTGGTTTTGGTCATTGGTTGTATGTCATTGGGCACCTCTGCTTTTATCAGCATTTTGTACTATTCACTCCAAACCCGATGTTTCCTAGTTCCAGTTGCTCGGGTCACCCACTTTATTAATAAAGTCCAATAACCCTTTAATGAATTCTAGGTGTCACTCTCTAGTATGGATGATGCTTAAAGAAGTTAATCTAGGGAGGGCAAGAGCCTCGCATTCGGAAATGATATGCTTGGCCGTTTCCTCTTGCGTATGACATTTCCTGCAGATAGGGTCTTACTGAAACAGTCCCATTTTATTGGAGAAATTTTCTGAAATAGTAGTGCTCAGTTATGAAGCCTACGATTAAACGTATCTTCTGCCTAGAGCATCTTAGAATTTCAGAGGCAATCCTCGCTAATGATTCACAGATGATTCTGGTCAGAGAGTCAGTCATGCTAGCGATAGCTTCCTGACTTTCACCAGAAGAATATGGTTTGGAGGTCACTTCTACCTCCTGTGAAGGATTCATTGCTGCCCCTTCACTAGATTGCCTCTGAGTTTCCTTGTCTTTTTCAGCCTACTTCAGAGGCTTCACCTGAAAATGCAGAAAGGTTTGTTATTTCTTGTGTCTTTTCAGCCACAAGATAATTATTAATAATCTCAGGTAATATAACAGTCCACCCAGCATTCCCTGAGTTACTGGGCAAGGCAAAAAGCTCTAGATGTTCGCCAGGCAACTAGAGGCTCCGTTAAGACACCATTACCGCGGTGCCATATAGCCCTAGGCACGAGTCGCATAACACCAGGGTTTACGGCAGCTGGTTCGAGGCCTCTGATTCTATATTCAAGGCTATCCTGTCATTCCTACAGGACGTTCGGTGATCCACCACCTGCCGACGCGCCTGGTAGCTGCTCAGGCCCCAGGAAGATATGTCTTACTTACATTTTCAAGAAATGCAGTTTTTGAGCAATTATTCAGATTTCTGTAATGCGCGTGGCTACCTGCTTAATCTTGTGTCAGCAGAAAATTAATTGTCTATTTGACTGTGAATCTAGCCTATTTGATTGTTTCCTAGAAGAATGTACTTCTAGGATCGTTTTACTTCTTACAGATAGAAATTTATTTTAAGTACACCTAAATTCAAAGTTGATTATGAATTATTACAAATACTAGAAAGTAACCAGAAACTCCAATCCACGTGTATCTAAAGAAATAGCAGAGACTGAGTATTCAGTCACTAGCTTGCATTGAATGCATAAGGATGTACAAATATATTCTTGTCTTCATAAAATTTTTCCTAAATTCATCCAATATGAAACATCTGTTAAGTGGTTTTCCTATATCTCATAAGTACTTTAAAAACTGAATTAGGTTCTTCATTTCAAATAACCTGAATGTAAATATAAAATTTAAAGACAACTTTTTTCCCAAGTTTTATTTTGTCAGCAAAGCATTACTCAATATTTTGCTTTTCAACATAGGAACAAACAATTTTTGAGATTAGTTTTATTGGGGCATTGAAAAAAATAGTTTGGGTAGGGTTATTCAATTTTTGAGAGCACAGACCATCATTGCTGTCAGTATATCATCTTGACCTTACTTGTGTTAATGAATTCAAAATTTTGGCCAAGGGTACAAAAAGTTTCAAACAAATTTTAATAATCATTTAGTCTTGCTGTGCCAAAACATAGACCCCAAAAAAGCATTGAATATGAGTTTGCTCTTTTTTATTTTCACTTTGTCTATTATTTTTAACTAAAGACATTCTTAATGCTTAAAATAAAGATATCTTATTTAAAAGAGAATGTATAAAGCTGTGAATGTTTTATAGATTGCAAAATTTTTTTGTTTATGACGAAGAAAAATAATGCAGAAATTATGGTTTCAATATTCAAGAAATTTATTTGCATTTATATTAACTAAAAACCTTAAGCAAGTAATTAACAATCCTACAAGGTGTGAATTCCTTTATGAAGTTTTTAACAAATTAAGTATTAAAATATAGCGCAACTAGAAAATGAATAATAAGAAAAGATTGTTTTGACAATAGAAGTTTTCAATATCAGAAAGATGAATCATTACAAAAGAAAAAATTCAGAAGAATAAAAAATAAATGGGCATTAATAGCAGGAAAAATGAGAATGAAATATGTTTAGAAAAATTTTGTAATATTAACTGAACTTTTCCTGACGGCTTCTAACAATTGGAAATGCAAGAAAGCTGAAAATGAACAAAGTTAAAAGGTTTGTTTGTTATAGTGTACTAAGCAACCACTGTTTAAATCTGCATTGGAATTTCAAACATATAATGGTAGTTTTCCTGATTACCAATGCACGAGGTGTTTTAAATTCACGTTGTGATCTCTACGGAATATGAGCCTCTTTTATCCAAAGAATGCTTCCTAAGCAATTGTTATCTTTGCAAAGAAATGCATTAGAAATATATAATAGCAGTTGATAAATATCCGCTTGTGATGTCTAGACAAAGAAAATGGTACGGAAACAACTCGAGGACGTAGTCCAGAATTCATTAACCTATGAAAAAAAAAGCTTCAGAAAGCGTAAGTACCGCACCCACTTGCGAAAGAGACCTTCTTTTTCGTTCTGGTGGACCCTCGTAACAGTTTCGGCAAGTAGCTGAAGGTCATACAGGCCAAGATGGATTGTATATGCAGCCAATTGTTTTTCAATTTATGAATCAAATTCGGTAAACATTTTACATGACACGGGATTTATGATTTCCCATGATTTCTACGATGCAGACACAATATCTCTTTGATATTTTGCCCGTTTAGACAGAAAATCGTTACAATTTTTACATCTGGAAATATAGAAACAATTCCAATGTATGCTCCAAAATTATCATTGGCTGGGAAATTTGGATGCATGTTACGCATTTCACTCATCTGCCACCTGGAGTGAGGTCACCAGTTATGATTCTGTCTTTCCAAGCACTCTAAAACTAATCATACTCTAGTCCAGAAGCAGAATTAGTAGGCAATAGTTAGAATTAAGTATTCACCTTGAGATCTGAAGCCATTAGTAAGAAAGACATATCAATCTACAATCATTTTCCCTCTTCTTAATCTGACAAGTACCATTGATTTTCGCACTGCAAGTGCTGTTTCAACCACACTCATTAATTTTTGATACATAGAAATCACATTTCAATAAAGAAATTAGGTGTTGCCATTCAAAATTTTTAAAATTTTACGTCTTTAACAATAATTTCGACATTTAATTGTAGTATTCTACCTGATTCTAGAGACCAGAGAGAATTTTAAAATATTTTACACGAAAATATCCGGTTCCTATTTAAGATATATTAGTATCCTGCATCGGGAAAAGTGTTTTTTTTAAAATCACCCGATGAGTTAGTATATCGTGATAGCCATATTTAATATATCAAGTTTACTTTAAATAAAGTTAATAATTGTGATTGAATTAAATCGAATATTGTTCATATAACTAGGTTCAAAATTTATTCTTCATTCCCAAGACCTTTTCCTAGACTTTATTTAATATTTCTAAGTTATAAATATTCATTAAACTATCCTTAATTGGAATTAATTTCCTCATAAATCTTCATCAAAATATGTCGTAATATTTTTATCTGAAAATAAATTAATAATTGATTCAGTTGAGTTAAATCTATTTTTATGAAAATTTTTTAAACTTCCACATTGTCTTGATAAAAATTCGATTTTTAATTTAGTTCTTTCTGTGTACACGATATCTTATTTAGATAATTCCGAAACGAGAGAGCACAAATAAAATCCAATGAATAATCCATTTTAATGGTGAACATACACTAATAATTAAAAATATCATCGTTAAAATAATTATTGGCAGTAAAAAAAGTAATAATTTCACCCGCACAGAAGAAGATTGCTCTTCAAGATAAATCAATTATTGCATTTCAGCTTTTCTGTTTACGGATAAAAATGGTTCTAATAAATCATTTTTCCTTTTTCCCATTCTGCTATCGATGAATCGATATGCCTCATATATCGGTATCATTTTACTATCCCAGGAAAAAATCGCAATGCATTAATGATCGAAATCTTTGGCGACTGGTGAGAAATTAAAAGAAGAAACAAATGCCCTAACCGATAAATCGAGTATCCGAAAAAACGTCGATTTATCCAACTTTCATTTTAATTCTTGCTTGGCGGAAAAATTCATTTTTTTTGTCGCCATCCCGTTGTCTTTAGATTAGTTTATGACATGGTAATTGTTAGGGTTGATGTATTTTCCGAATATCTCCTTGTCGATCTTTCAGAATTGAAAGCTCCATGCTTTGCTTATGAGAGATATATGATTATGTCGGATAGTACACTAATGCTATTTTTAAATTTATCAAGTTTTTTTTATTTTTCAATGAAATTCTTTTTTGTATTTCTATCGTGTTAAACTACTTAGTTTGACAAAATAGCAAATTGTTTTCTTACTCGATTTACAATAGGAATATAAATTTAAAGTGCTATGTACATTTAAAAATATGTGATGTTAAATACAAATGTCTATTGCAAATACTTCATTATGAAAGAATCATCAAGAGTCTTTTTTGCTTCATATGTATAGAGGGATAATTACTCGTTATGTGTTTTATAACCAAGGGCGATATGGTAGTTGTTATGGTAATTGTTAATATAAGCTAATATTGCATCATGTGGTTTTATTTATGACAGCATACGTGAAATCAAACACTACAATGACAATTACACATGATATCACGAGATAGTTACTCGTGGCATGTTATGTGTAACAAAATGCGATATAGTGATTGTTGTGGTGACTGCTAATATGAATGACGTGTGTACATACATACATAGCGGTGCAGGGGAGTTCCGGACTGTACTTTAAAATTAACGGGTTTGGAATACTCACACATGACCAAGTGCCTCGTCATCTTGAACCAAGGTCAGAACGAGGTCACACTTGAATTGGTGCCTTCCTCTCCACATTTATACCTCACGAAAAGAAGGATTTTGGAATCTCAGATGAACGTGGATATAGAGATCCAACAATCCTCTGATGAAGAATGTGGTCACACTCTCAATCACTGCCTGCGACAAATGATGTTTCCCTTGGTTGACCTGAATACGAAGCGGCTTGAAGTTACTGAACAATTTTTGTTCTAAATTAAGTATGGTTACATTTGAGACAGCATAAGTGAAATCGAGCAGTAAAATAATAATTACGCATGGTATTGTAAGATGGTTACTCATGATATGTTGTACTTAACCAAGCGTAGCATAGTAACCGTTAGAATTACTGTTAAACTATAGGGTAATATACATTTAAGGTGACATTTGCTGTAACATTTCCTTGGCAACACAATAGTGCTCTTATCAACCTGAGCGTGGAGTTGAATAGAAATTAAATGGCCAGTACGTTTACGGACGTGTAAACCGTTAAACATGATATCACAATTCATCAGTAGTAATGAAAGGTGAAAAGTGATGTAACACTTACACTCGCCAACCATTGATAGGACATCATTCATTCGTGAGATATCAGAATCTCAAGGAATGCATATTTCCAGTGGCTGCAGATAAGCACAGCATAGCGAGTAAAATCTTGACAGTAACCTTGATGTAATGGAATGCTAGATGGTAGATGCTTATGGACCACCGACCTGATGTCTTTATTTGGTGAGAGGTCAGGAGTACTTTCTTTCCTGAGCAGCTGCCAAATGTGGCTTGTGTCAAGTTAGAGCATAACAGTGATTGACGAGTGGTAAAGTGCCATATGTCTGTATTGACCAGATGTTTTCAGTTTGTGTGCTAATCAAGACATGGCTTGCATGGTCCACTTTCGACAAAGGACCAAGAAGGATGGTGCTTGGTATGTACTAGGGGTTAGCAATATATGCCATTCCTCCTCAACTAATAAAGAAATTTCCCATGCAAACGGGCGTCAAAATATAATATTAACATAATTTAACATAATTTACATTAACATAACATACGTGCCCTTCTACTTGCTTTGTAAGATTATGTTAAAAAGCAATACTTTAAGAGAATGGCTACATTTGTCATCTGAGTCCCACGTGACTGTTGTGTCAGATACCGGTGTAGCAGTTCTCAAGTCTCGTATCCGTAACTATTCCATTTGTTTTCAAGTATTTTTTTACAAAAATTTATGCACAATTATCAAATTTATATGCTGCAAGTGGTTTTAACCCTAATTCATATATAAAGCACATTGAAATTTGCTCCAAGTGCTTAAATGAACAGGCATCTCCTGAACATATTCTTCAATGCCTTGGTCTCTCCGGGAGAGATCTAATGGAGAATCCACTTATGGTACTGGTCTTATTGAAGGTGTACGCGCTCATGGACCTGGTCTAGCGTTGCTGATCTCTGGGGCATGCATTAACAATAATGCACATTAAATATACATGTTCGGAAACAATTACTCAATTTTTCAAAGGAATTCAAAGAAATTTTCAAATAAGAGGAAAATTTTCAGAGTGGTTGCTCCCAAGTTTAATTCTAGCTATTGTTGAAAAACGATGTATGCAGATATCTACGATGGAGATAAATGCAGTGCTTCTCACTTCTTCGTGCCCGTTTGTCATGGCGCGTGCTTGAAAGTTTCTAGGGCTTTCTCTCTTCCCATTTGACTTCTGACTTCTGCGGGTACATTTGTCATGGCGCGTGCTTGAAAGTTTTTAGGGCTTTCTCTCTTCCCATTTGACTTCTGACTTCTGCGGGTACGTTTGTCATGGCGCGTGCTTGAAAGTTTTTAGGGCTTTCTCTCTTCCCATTTGTTTTCTGACTTCTGCGGGTACGTTTGTCATGGCGCGTGCTTGAAAGTTTCTAGGGCTTTCTCTCTTCCCATTTGACTTCTGACTTCTGCGGGTACGTTTGTCATGGCGCGTGCTTGAAAGTTTTTAGGGCTTTCTCTCTTCCCATTTGTTTTCTGACTTCTGCGGGTACGTTTGTCATGGCGCTTGCTTGAAAGTTTTTAGGGCTTTCTCTCTTCCCATTTGACTTCTGACTTCTGCGGGTACGTTTGTCATGGCGCGTGCTTGAAAGTTTTTAGGGCTTTCTCTCTTCCAATTTGACTTCTGACTTCTGCGGGTACGTTTGTCATGGCGCGTGCTTGAAAGTTTTTAGGGCTTTCTCTATTCCCATTTGACTTCTGACTTCTGCGGGTACGTTTGTCATGGCGCTTGCTTGAAAGTTTTTAGGGCTTTCTCTCTTCCCATTTGACTTCTGACTTCTGCGGGTACGTTTGTCATGGCGCGTGCTTGAAAGTTTTTAGGGCTTTCTCTCTTCCCATTTGACTTCCGACTTCTCGGGTACGTTTGTCATGGCGCTTGCTTGAAAGTTTTTAGGGCTTTCTCTCTTCCCATTTGACTTCTGACTTCTCGGGTACGTTTGTCATGGCGCGTGCTTGAAAGTTTTCTGGGATTTCCCTCTTACGATTTGACTTCTGACTTCTGCATGCCCGTTGATCAAGGTGCATGCTTGAAATTACGTTGAGCTTTCTCTCTCATGATATGGGAATACATTAGACTCCAGGAAAATATACGGAAAAGATATTTAAAAAAGCCTTGAACATTCCCTAAGACATCTTGATTTATTTGATCTTATAACATATTCTTATAAGATATATTATGAACTTTTATGTATGAAACTGAAAAGATGAAAATGCTTAGTGATGTAATCCATTGCCATTTTTATGTTATGTATAGTTAATATAATTTCAAATCCAAAACCTCACTATATTTTGACCTCTGATGTTCAAGAATTGTTTTTCTGAAGCATTTTATATTCAATTTAAAATTTTCTAACAGTAAACTTTTAATACATCAGAGGAAATATTAGCAGACTCTTTATGTTTGCGATCATTTATCTCCTCTACATCAAAAGATTATAATCTTAAAAAATAGTATTTTGAATATTAATTTTTTTTCAGTGTGCAAACTTTATTTTCTCTTGAAATTGTATCTATTAAAAAATAACATCAATTCTCAATAACATCGAATCAATTACATTAGATTATTTGAGCAAAATCTAATATCATTATTAAAATATATATATTCATTGGTGCCACAAGCTCAATAATATATCGAGTAAACAGCAAACTGCTCTCCCACGCTTTCTGAGCGACCACACATTAAATCACTTCCTTTCCACCAGGGCGAAAAATCCTATTCAGAGGGTCACACATTGGTGTGGGGCAGTTCAAGACCCCCCCCTCCCGATCATATTCTAATTTGTGTTAATTTAACAGATTTTGAGATTTTAAGAGATCCGATTTTATTTTTGGACCTTCTGGACATTTTTGGTTTTATGGAGATGGTGTAGCTTAACTACATCATCTTGGATTAGAAAGAACAACAACAGATTTTTTCGTTCCTTCAGTTCTATAATTTTAGTTTTAATATATCCTTTACTGACTGTATTGGAAATTCTGTTTTTGTTTGTTGATAGCAAATTGCTTTTACGTGTACAAAATAAATTTCTTTGCGTGTCGAAAAAACTCGTACTGAACATTTGTTGGTAAATAGATTTCTTAATTTCGTTAAAACAAACTACTCGTTTTGCTGCTTCCATTTTTAACCTTTCTTAAATTTTCAGATTTAAGTAGTTTTTTCATTTCAGTTTTTAGCTTCAATTTTTTTTCTCTTTTATAATAGCTTTTAACAGCTTTTTAATGAATTTTTATTAATAAATTTTTGTTTCCCACTATAACTTTTTTTTAAAATTATTTTTCCTATTTTCAAATTAAGACTTTGATCTGTTTCTTAGACCATTTAAAACCAAGTCAGATTTTTATTATAAGTGAGAAAATTTGTGTTACTCGTGTTTTATTATTTTTAGAACAATTGAAATTAAACTTATAATTAATATAATTTTAAAAAAAAACTCTAAGGTGTTTGTTTTCTAGAAAATAATTATTACATTTCAATAAGGTAGGTGTTATCAATAATAAATCAGAAAATGTGATTTCAAACTTGAAAGCAAATTTATTTTTCATTTGTTTTTTCTTATAGTACATTGTATATCGGTATCTAAAACAGTTCAGAATTTAAATATTTTATAAATTACTCAAAATGAATCCAGAATTTATATACATATTTATTTAAGGTACTTTTGATTATAAAAAATGGAATATATTTCCTCTCTCCCAACAAATGCTCTATTAATACGCACTCATTCCAAGTACATTCAAAAATCTTTATTTATTTATTACATTACATTACATGTATTCGGACTTGTATGCTTGATTCTTGAGATCTGCTTGTAAGTCTTCGTCGATAATAGGACAAATAGCACCATGACAGATGTACAACCACAGAAGAATAACGAAGAAAACACCCAGGGCCACGGTGGGAATCGAACCCACACTCCTACGCTCTCAAGCGATTAGCGGTGATGCTTTAGACCACTCAGCCACGGAGCGCCCTGAAAAATCTTCTGATGAAACAACAAAATTGTGTACTTTCCTTTTTAACAGCCCTGCTCATGACAATCTTTAAATTTTTTACCTGCTTATTAAGGAGTAATTTACTAATGACCATAGCAAACAACATTTTTTGTTGATAAAACATAAACAGCTAAAAAATAAATTTGTAATTTGGATGCACATTTATTTAAGGTACCTTTTAATTACAAATAAAATATATTTTCATAAACCGACAGATATTCTATTAATACTTTTCATATATGATCTAAAATCTTTTTATCAAACAACTAAATTATTTGTTTTCCTTCCTTATAGTACTGCCCACGCCATTTTTTAAAATTCTTACATACTTAATAAAGGAATATTTACTAGTAACAGTGGCAAAAAGTGTTTTATATTGATTAAACTTGCAGCTAAAGAATAAATTTCATATTTTTAGATTGAGATCAGTTAACGAGAAAGAGAAGTTGCACTGGAAACTCGTTAACTTAATGTACAGAGAGGTGGGATTAAAAATAAATGACGGAAAATTGCTCCATGACTTTTGGAGTAGGATGACTTTCCATCGACATGATTGCGATATAAATAATTTTCCGCTTCATTACTTGCGAGTTTCAGACTTCAAGTGGGATTGGCAAACCGAATATCAATTGTTGCTACAAAATAAGAAATAGAGCTGCGCGTCGATTTTTTTCCTTAGATTTATTAGCTGAGAATATAAACTCTAAAAGTTTTTAAAATTACTGAATGAAATTTTAAGCGCAAAAAAGTAATTTATGTCTGAAATTATTTTCAGAAATGTTGAGAATGCAAAATATGAAAATAATGTTGAAATTAATAATCGTGAGCCGACTGATGGCTGAGTGGTTAGCGCTCCTGATTCCTGAGCTGTGGGTCCTGGGTTCGAATCCCGGTCCATGGATGTTTCTTTCCTCTGTCTTTTCTTCCGTGATGATGTATGAATGTGGCCCACACTATAAACGGGTTTTTGGTGGTATGACGTGGGTAACGCTACTCGCATCCGTGACTTGGTTCACAGGTGCCCGCTGGGTAACGACAAATGAGTAGCAGTTTCTGGCCTTGTTGTGGCATAGGGTTCAGTCACCTTTGTGTGCCCACCGTTGGAAAAAAATTAATAATCGTGATGATTCAAACCAATGATAAGTATTCTGAATACAAAAAGACGTTATTTTCATGTGGCTGTAAATCAATGGGAATAGTCAGTGTCATGGCTCACAGTTAAAGAGTTCACGGGTTGGAATCTCACTTCGAAAGAGAGGATGTTAGTATTCGTTTAAATTATTATTAAAAGACACTGTTCGTTATCCGAATACTTCGTTAAACGATCATCGATTAACCATAGAGTTTATTGTGAAATATGTACCATAGATTCTTTTTGTAAAGACCTAAAAATTAAATTAAGGAAAAACCTAAAAAATAATTTTTGAAAAGGATATATGATGTTGGAAGTGTTGGCGATCATCAAAAAATAATGTAACCCTTTTTGCCAATTGAGCATTGATGACGTCAGGTTGAGGTCCCTTACTCCCACGCGGAAAAATGAAAATAAAATGCTACTATGTCTTGATCCCTAAAGAATGGAGATGCGTGTGCACCAAAGCTAAATCTTGTAAATAATTTCGTGTTAATATATTTGTCCTTCTATAATGTTTTCTGATAATAGATAGATAAATATAGGTATTGGGGAATTTTTGTCTGATCATGTGTATAGATGGAATGTTCCAGAACGAATCCCGGGACCAATAAGGTAAGAGTAAATTTTCTCTTACAACTTGATTTCTTTTGGTAATTGAATTGTTACCGAAACATAATTTCTCACTAATACGTATATATAATCTTGCATATAAATCAGTCCTTTCCATTTTTCGTTTATGGAGCATTAAAGAACATGTCCAATGTCGATTGCTCTTTAACTTTTGTAAGATTTTTTGGAAGTGATTAATAGCGTTATTGCTGTCAAGATTCCTCTAACCTTACTAATATCAGCTTGGTTTGGGTTCATTTCTAAGACCATTGCTTTGACATCCTCCCTCTTCTTCAACGAATGAAATGTGAGTGCTAAAATGAAATCAGTCTTCTTCTTCTTGTTTCGTATCCCCTGATCTGAATCAGACCAGGTCCATGACATCCTTCGCCTTCAAAGAATCGAGGACAGCTCCAGGGCTGTAAAGTTCACACTTTGAAAAGCCAATGCAGGTCAGAAGGTGTTCTGGACTGGCTTCGTTTTTTCCGTCCGTCCGTTCATGAAATCAATTTCGGTTTTGAATGAAATTAAAACCAAAACTGATAGTCTACTTAAGCTATAAATATTTAAATCGAAAAAAATTTCCACCATAGAACTTTGAAGTTTAATAGAGAATCAATAAAATTCAAGAGAGATGAAAAACGATTTTTGGTCAGTTGGGGTTGGCAACTCGGCACATCCTGTTCCGAGAAGTGTTCTTTGGAATTCGTTTCAGTTCGTCATCTGAATATGCATTCGTTGTCCGAACACAAAAATCTTTCGTGAAAGTGTTCGTTGTCCGATTTGTTCGTAGTCCGAACTGTTCGTTAAGCGATCATCCATTGTATGCTCTTTTTAGTTAAGTTTCCATGAAGAGCAAATGATCGTTTATTGATACAAACGATGAATTAATAAAAATAGGCACAGTAAATTCGAACAGGTTTTTAAAAATATCAAGTTGAAGGAAATTTAGTTTGATTTTTCTTATATGTCAGTATAAATCATTCTTTTTGTATCAATGAAAAACATGGAAACAAGTTTTTATATTTAATTTAATAAATTAACAAATTTTGAGCAGGTTTATCCTAATCACATCGTGGACTGTTTGGGAGTTTCCAGAGAGAATTTATATTCATCCTTCCCTTCTGGTCCTCGATTTTCTTAGGGTCAGAGGTCTGTTGACCTTTTCTGACTTCGTCATAAATTTGGAGGATAAGCCACATCAACAAATTTAAAATAACGTAACAAATCTCAATATTCAAAATAATACACACACACACACACACACACACACACACACACACACACACACACACACACACACACACACACACACACACACACACACACACACACACACACACACACACACACACACACACACACACACAACACCGGTTGGTCTAAGCTGGCAAGTGCGCTCTATGTGTTTTCACCGCCAATCCGAGGACCCAAATTATATACTAAACTTACAGGAATATTTTTACAAAATTTATTATTATGGTTTAAAATGTGATTTTAACAATCGTGTGACATAAATTATTTCAATATTTTTATTTTTTCAAATATGTGTTTTCTCAAGGTAAGCGAGGACCTATGATACACACCTGTTACTGAGAACCTATGATACATACCTGTTACTGAGAACCTTTCATACACACTTGTTACCGAGGACCTCTCGTACACACTTGTAAGTGCGGACCTTTCATACACACCTATAAGTGCGGTCCTTTCATATACACCTGTAAATGAGGACCTTTCATACACACCTCCAACCACGGACTTCTCATACATACCTGCAAACGTGGATCTCACAAACACATATGCAAATTAGGATAATATATGCATTCTTTTAAAAGATAATATTATGTTGTAATCTGTATCTTAAGATAGATTTACTTGTTTCATCAATTTAGCATAAAACTTTGTTTTAAAATCCTACAGAGAGAATCTCAAAAGAAAACGATATATTTTTCCACACAAAATGCAAGAGGTCAATAAAAACAATGCTTTAACGAGAATTTATTCATCATGTATAAAAAGTGCAAGGATGATATGACTGAAAATTATAATATTTCTACCATTGAATAATATTTTAAGAAAAGTTTTTTTATTTTTATTATTTATTTTATTTTTATTTTTATTTTTTTTTTAAATCCTGATTGTGTTCCTGAAAGAGTTAATGAACACTTGGAAGGATTTTTTTACTAAGCAGTAAAGTAATTTATCATTGGAAAATATTTTATGTGGATACATGTTTTCGCTCCCAACTAATATTTTTCAGCAATAAAAAATAAGTTTTATTAAATTCCAAAAAAAAAAATCATTTAAATATTTTATAGATATTTTTTTATATTTGCTTTTTAAAAAATAAATATTTCTAATACAACTTTTAGTTTAAATATTTAAGATGAAATTTATTAGTATTTTTTGAAATCATAATAAGCATAATTATTAATTCAATCTCTTGAAGAATGAGTAATTTTAATGTTTAACATTAAAATTATGAAAGAAAGAGTGTAAAATGTCATTCAGTATATATTGGTTTTATAATAATTAGTATCTAAATAACTAATTATAATTAGATCAATTAAATAATTTTAAATATTGTTGACTAAATTAATAGATATATTCAAAAA
Organism: Latrodectus hesperus; assembly: GCA_037975125.1. NCBI lineage: Eukaryota > Metazoa > Arthropoda > Arachnida > Araneae > Theridiidae > Latrodectus > Latrodectus hesperus. The sequence continues at coordinate 24,799 of JAJQOW010001173.1, forward strand.
ATGTATTTTCATAGGCATAAATTAATTAACAAGAAAGAAATTTTTACCAAATTTCTACAATGATAACTTTAAATTAATGTTATCAGTTGTTAGAGCTATTTTTTATTTACCATACTGAAAAAGCTGATTTCTCGTATTGTCGTGTCATGTCACGTATATACATGTCACTTAAAATTGTATTTCTTTGATAAATATTAGAATTTATTTGTAAAAATTTATTTTGAATATTTTATTTTGAAGCATTAATTTACGTTGTAACTTTAATAAAAGCTTTTTTTTTTAAAAAAAAAAGAGCATTTTTCAAACACTTAAAAGAATACCTTTAGAAATATTTTTTTTCTTTAAGAAAAATGTTTTACTTCCTTATGAAAATAAATGTACTAACGCCATGAGTACTTTTGTATTCAACACCAGAAAGGGTGCTTTCTGTTTCCCACTACCTGTTTCGTTAATCAGTAGCTACATAAAATTACCCCTCGAAGTTTCTGAGTACGGGCGGAGGAAGAAAAGAAATGGTCACCGAAAATGACACCGGAATCCCCCTTTGACGACCTTATCAGGCATTGAGGGAGAATATATTTCCCCTCTTCCGCTGATATAGAAGAAAACATACATTTCAGAGTACGGTTTTTAAAAATCATAATAATAATTTTATTATTAATCCTAATAAAAAGTTATGCATTGCCTCGCACACACATTGAATGATTTTTTTTTGTTTCATTAAATGGTCAAAAATATCATGAATGTTTAAATATAAAATTGAAAACATGAATTAATAAAAATGTATGTATCTATCATTTCAATTGCCTGTATAAAAGAGCGTGAGCTTTGTAAATTTCGTTTTAATAATATTCAGTTAGTTTATTAAGATTGAAGTTCACACATTTATTAGTTTTTCAATAGCGTTTCAAAACGTGAGTCAATAGCAAACAGCCTTTATGTGAACTCCTGACTTAATTAGTTCTTATTCTGTCAGCAAAAATCAAAAGTTTTTAAAGCTAATAACCTATCATGATATAGTTTACAGGTGTCAAGTTGTAATTTTTTTATTTTCCTCATCTTTACATAGATAAAATATTCCTTTCTATTTTCATGATTTCAATATTTTTTGACGTTATTTTAAGTATATATATCCTGATTTTTAACTTCTATATTTTGTTAAATAGCTCTTTTTAATTCCAATTACTTAATGTATTTCGTAATTAAACTGAGATTTCTTTTTTACTTTAAATAAACTTCAAGTTATTTTCTACAAGTAATAATCTATTCTTTAAATTACTTATTGAATTTTAGATATGGAATATCAGCGTTACATCTGCTTGCATCTGATTCCTTCAAAAACTACTTATAATATTTTCCTTTTCATTTGTTCGTGTTCTCTAAGGAAATCAAATATTTAAAATTGATAATCAAAGATTAAGGAGAGTGTTGCAAAAAGGTTTTAATGTAAAAGAGCTTAATATAGTTGATTCGAAAATACCTCTGTATTATACAGTAATAAAATGCTTAATAAAGTTCTTCCTACTGGTTTATAAGTATAGAGGTACACTGAACGTCTATTTGACGGATCTAAAGTATGCCTCTCAAAGTTATTTATAGAAAAGAAAGAAGTCTATTTGAAGTATGCAAAATATGCAGTAATCGGGATGCGCAAGATGTCCAAATCGAAACGTTCGGATTTTAAATGGATGTACTACATTTTTTACTTAATCCATAAAGAAAATTTATACAAAAAGGGAAATAAAAAAATTCTACTTATAGTATCATACTATTTCTATGTAAGTCGCAACAGTGATAAGGAAGATGTTTAATGGATACTCCATATTACTTTTAAAGCAACTAGGAATCCACATAAAATAAAATTTCTCGATTATAACTGAACCGCAAACGGTTATTTTTGCATGAACGAAAACCGGAATTCATATATTTTATTTTAATTTAAGAGGAAAGAAAAATACAGTTTGAAGTCTTGATTCAAAAAGATTTTCAACTTCAACTTTTTACATAATAAAGATAAGGGGCTTATTTATTGTGGACAGTATGAGGCTTTCTAATTGAGGCATTAGAAGTCCTTTTCCTTGTCTTGGAAGTCTTGGAAGTCTTAGAAGTCCTTTACTATTATTACTTTCTTTTAATGCCAAAATCTCATCTAATGTTTTCTCATTCTTAATATTTTACTATTAGGTTGGTGCGTATGAAATGTCGGATTCTTAAGTGATTGTATAAAACTGCATATCTTTCTTCAAAAGCTGTTTATTCAATCAAAGTATGCTCCATTCGCTTCAATACACTTCTCCCAACGAGATTTTAAAGCGTAGATGCCTGTCTTAAAAAAATTTTGGTCTTTAGAATTAATAAACTCTGATATCGAGTTTCTTAGACTGTCTTCATTTTCATAGTGTTTGCCCCTTAAAAACAGCTCTAAATGCTTGAAAAAATGAAAATAGGTCGGCGAGAGATCCGGTGAATATGGTGGATGCTGCAATGATGAGCATACGTTTAACCGATCCAGCTTATTTCGCTCTGTCAGTGCGTGCGGTACCCACTTGTCCATCTTCTTAACCTTGCCAATCTCAGAAAGGTGTCTCAATAGCGTTGTATGGTCAACTTTCATCCTGATAGCAAGTTCCCTCGTGGATACGGCTGGATCCACTTCCACTAGAGCCTTCAGGTCATCATTCTTCACAGACATTTTGGGTCTTCCGCGCGGCTCATTTTGCAGTGAAAAATCGCCAGTCCGAAATTTTTCGAACCAACGCTGCACTTTCCGATCGTTAACCGTATTCTCCCCAAACGCTTGGTTTATGTTGCGTGCAGCTTTTGCAGCACTATTACCAAGTTTGTACTCATATAAGAAAATGACGCGAATGTCGGCAGAATTCATATCGGCAATAAACTCAAAAGAAATAAAAAGGGAAGACCTTCGAGAAAACCTATTTTGCTGAAATGAGTCTCTGGCAATGGACAATACGAGTATGAATGAGGTTATGCCAAATACAAAAGTATAACGAAAACAGGGAGGAAAACGTCCGCATGTAAAGAGAATCCGACATTTCATACGCACGAACCTAATATTTTCATATCTTTCTTATCAAAAGTATGGCATTTGCTTTACACTTAACAGCACAACTTTTTTAGACAAATCTCGCGTACATAAAATGAATACTCAAAAATAACTTTCATTTATATAAAAGTGAATCTTACAACTTTTATATTTACATTGTTATATCCTCCGTGTTTTTTATAAAAGTATTTTGTTTTCCGACTGAATTCTTCCAAAATAGAAGTCTTTAAAATAACCTCACAAAAGTTAAATATATTCTTAAAAAACAAAATGTTAAAAAATTTTTTAAATAACAAAATAAAAATATCTATAAAACTACCAATATTACACATATGGGTTGTATCTCAGTTCATTATATTTTTTACATTTTCTTCAATAAAGTAAATAAATGTCTAGATGTTTGTAGAAGTATATATATATATAAATATATATATATATATATATATATATATATATATATATATATATATATATATATATATATATATATATATATATATATATATATATACATACATATAATCTCATATAACTTACAAAATAATTTGAAAAAGGACTGACTTTGTTTTAAAATACTGTGTTATTCTCATGAACATGTTTTCTTTCTTATATTTTTGATTTTTATAATAAAAAATATTACTTTTGTAAAAATCTATATTGAATTAATTTCCTCTAATTTTGGGTATAATTTTTGGTATTCTGGTTTCAGTATCAGAGTCAGTAATATATTTGATCGGGGAACTATATATATATATATATATATATATATATATATATATATATATATATATATATATATATATATATATATATATATATATATATATATATATATATATATATATATATATATATATATATATATATATATATATATATATATATATATATATATATATATATATATATATATATATATATATATATATATATATATATATATATATATATATATATATATATATATATATATATGTATATGTATATATACAGAACAATTTATAGTAATTCAATCCTAAAATCTACTTTTAAATGATAATAACGAATTTAAAGTTAAAATACATATAGCCATTTTCTCAATCCAAACGGCAGGAATCTAACATGCACTATTTACAGAAACCATTTCTGCTATTCATATACATATGCCCTTTTAGTGAGAAAAGGTTCCTTTCTCGACAAGGAAGCTGTTTCCCGCTCTGTCACGAAACAGCGGGATTCTTATGGGGAGAAGATTTTCCAAGAATTTCCCCTGTCTTAAGTTACCGTCATGTAAGATGAAAATCAGTTAAGTTTGGCCTTAAAAATATTGGCGTTGTACAGTAATATATATGGTATAGTTAGAGTTGTGGTCAGAGCTTGATTTGCAGAAATTAAAGATAATTTGAATTAAAATTAAAAATTCTAATATGTACGCGTTATTCACATGCTAAAGATCAACAATCATAAAGCTGGCTTAAAAAATAATAATTTTTTGAATACTGTGAAAAATTCTTAAGAAATTACGAATAGACTGTCTTTTGAAATTGTTTGACAATTGCTAAGGTTAGCTGAATTACATATAATCGTTCCAACTCAAAGAATTTTTCTTAGTGCAAAAAAAAAAAAAAAAAAAAAAGCAAATTTTGCTAATTATATTCAATAAAAATCTTTTAAGCACTGCTATATTATATTATATATAGCAGTTTATAACGTCACACTAAAGTAGGAACAGTAAAAATCTGTATTTTCTGAAAAATAGGTTCTTTTGCTGAAAAATTTGTTGTGATATTTTGCTTACAAATCTGTTATTCTTGGAATGAGCAATTTTTTTTAATATTCTTTTATTTGAGAAAATTTAAAATACGTTTTTTTCTATGACACATATAGTGCTGATATTTGTAAAAACTTTGTTCAGTAATTGTTTTTAGATTATATATTCTGGTTTCTCTCCGAAAATGATAATTTTAATGCTGCTGTTATATGCAGCTCAACGATGAATGGCAAAAATTCTTCTACGTTACAGTGGCACAATAATGATATTTATCTCTAATATTAAGTTGTTAATGAAGGTGGCTGACTTATAAATAAAGAAAATGAAATTAACAACTCTTTAAGTGGCTTGTCTATTTTTTTCACTCACATTTAATAATTGACATATTTTTTGTGAAAATATAAGAAAACTCTCAAAGCATTTAGGAGATATTTATCATTTTGTAATAAATTTAAATATAAGGTATATTATATTATCTTTTCCAAATCTGCAGTAATTAAAATTTCTTGAATAACATGTTAAAAAAAGATTTCAATTTATTTGATGTTCCTTTTCAAAGAAATCACAAGTAGCAATTTTTTACAGATATGTATATGTGTATCCTTGGACCAAATATTATTTAATAAGAAATTTTATTGCACTTATTTAGGATAGATATATATTATCATAAGTTTCATATATTGCATAAATATATGCTTGATAGGCTTAATACTATAAAATAATTTTACTATTTAGATAAAATTAAGAATTAGAATATCAAAATTATTTATTCAGCTTATTTTATGCGTGAATCAGTAGAGTCCGTATTTTGCTAATATTCTATGCAAAAGATTTCCACTAGTAATCAGCAAAACGAATGGACACTTCCTGTTTGTGAATGACTCAGAAACAGTACGCCGGAAAAAGGGACCACTCGTGATTTAGTTCCCACGGGTTTCCTCAGAAATGAATTGTCCAAAATGTGGTCAGTTTACTTCCTGCCAAACAGCAAGAGAAAGAAAGTTTCAAACTAAAATAACTGGGGTCATACATTCGAGTACTCAAAGTTCTGTGGGCTCTTGATTCAAATATAATTGCTGCTTTTTATATACAAAAATCGTCAATTCTAAAAAACTATCACCATAAAAGATTTTGGGGAAAAATATAAATCTCGGTCTTTTAATGGAAAGCGTATTTGCATATTTAAGTTTTATATATTTAACAAAGAAGAACAAACAACTCAAAACTTGATAAAGATTTTGACAGCTAATGATTTTTTTAAAAAATATTAAAAACATATTTAATCGGGAGTTTTAAAACTCACTTTATTGGTTTAATAATAATATTCTAATAATTAGATATTTGAAGTGAAATATTTTATTACATTAACATTTTTTACGCACATAAATTTTTTTGTAACTTTTCCCCTTCAGTGAAACATAAATGCTTCGAAATATACATGTGTAGAAATGCAAAATTGAATTAAAGAATATTGAAAAGAAAGTAACTTTATAAACATAATAGAGTTAAATTTGTTTTTTAGTCTATCATTAGAAAATAAAAATATGCATCCAATTTTGCTTACAGCAAGTAAATATTTTTAAATATTATTGACTAAATTAATAGATATTTTCAAAAATTGCATTTTGGTAAGCATAAATTAATTAACAAGAAAGAAATTTTTACCAAATTTCTACAATGATAACTTTAAATTAATGTTATCAATTGTTAAAGTTATTTTTTACAACACAAAAAAGATTATTTTTTGAATTAGAACTATTTTATTGAAATCATAATGCTTATATTAATATTAGAATTCATTTTTAAAAAATTTATTTAATAACTCATAAAAAAACACGGCATAGTGTTTATTTATAAAGTGTATTTCATATATGATAAACCATAAATTATAGCAATCATTAAATATTGAAAAATAAAAGAAGTAAATATTAAAAGTGTGTAAATTAATATATTGTTAAGTGACATTTACTTTGCATGATTTAGAAAATTTCACCTTTCACGGGATTTGTGCAAATGTTTATTGTTTTTCAAATAACAATTGCAAATTTTTATTCTCTCTCCATCATTTTAAATTATATTACAAAATCTTAGTTAAGAATATTCAATTTTGTCTATTCAAAGTAGGAATTTATAAAAATTTGACTTTATGATTGAGAAACTAAATAAATTTATTAGTATTCAGCCAATTTTCTTATACAAAATATATTTGGATTGAATGAATTCTCAAAATTCTGCATATTTTATAGAAACATTAATTTATGTGGAAACCCTAACAAAAGGTTTTTAAAACAAAAGACAATTTTCTAAAACACTTAATAAAATATCTTTTAAAGCTAGCAGTATTTGATATTTATTAATATCAAATGCCAGTTCATTCCTAAATGTAGTTTAGTGATTTAGTGCGAGTTCGACTGAAAATGATAGCACTTTTCCTTAAAACAGTAACTTCATGGTGACGTTATGTACATCAAACGCAACAAAATGATATTCTCATGCGAAATGAGGAGTAGCACCATTTCCGTTCTTTTTTAAAAAAAAAAAAAAAAAAAAAAAAAAAAAAACCAAGATACATATATGAAATGATCATATTCTAGAGCTTTGTGATTGCTTTCATACATGGAATATTTTTATAATACATGAAATATGAGTCCCCCATTTCTGTGTAATATGAAGTCTTCAAAAAATACAGGAATGTCAAAATGGAGGATGAACAAAACTTAAGTGTAAATAGAAAATTTGATGCAGATGCTGTTAATTTGAAATTAGAAACATGTATGGTCAGAAAAAAAAATCAAGAAAATTTATTTGTCTTAATCATTATATAATTGACTGTAAAGAGGAATAAAAAATTATTAAGTATGAACATCAGTTCAAATTTTCTTGAAAACTTATAAATTTTAAAGTGATAGCATATATAATAGAGATGGAATGAAAGCAAATCCATTGAAATAATCCGAAAAACCGGATTCAATGAACTAATCTATGTTTTTAGACCATCGAAAAGAAAAAATACGTTTTTGTTTGTTTGTTTAGATAAATGTGTTTACCATTTATTCTTATTCTCTGAAGTTAAATTCTGCTTGCTTATCTTATGCGAAAAAATATTGCAATAATTTCAGAATCATGTCTCATTCGAGCAGCAAATAAGAATTATATTTATATTTCAAATTTGTAACGCATGTTATTTGTTTGATTTCATTTAATATCGACTTTTGCTTATAAACATAAAGTAAATATGATATTTTGCATGCAAGCATAAACATTTTGCAGATTTGGATAGAAAGCTGAGAAAATATTTTAAATATCATTTCGTTGAAAAATAAATGGTTTTTAAGTTTTTTTTAACCAAAATAATAATTACACTATAAGTATAAATATGCACTTTCATTATTTACAAAACAGACAACTGGTATTTTTGGTCCCTTTTATTTAACATATATATATATATATATATATATATATATATATATATATATATATATATATATATATATATATATATATATATATATATATATATATATATATATATATATATATATATAAGCGATATACCCCAACACTCAAACATCATGATTAGTTTTGCAGATGACACTTCCATTCTATCTATTGACTCTGACCATAATATTGTATGCAACAAGTTAACTGAGCATATGACTCAAATTTAGAAAAGACTCAGAGTCTGGAAGATTAAAATCAACTCCTAAAAATCTCAAGCAGTCCTATTTACCAGGAACAGCTGTAAAAAAATTAAAATTGTGATGGTCTAGAGATTCCCTGGCACCCTAGTGTTGTTTACCTAGGGGTTATAATGGATGAATGTCTCAGAATGAAGTATCATTTCATCAAAAATAAGAGCTAAATTCACGCAACTAAAATTATCATCTACCTCCTATTAGCCTCCAACTCTAAGCTTTTTTAGGAAACAAACTCCTAATTTACAAAGCCTATTTTAGGCCAATAATTACTATGTTTCTACAATTTGTGGAAAAGTATGTAATACTAACTTAAAAGTATTGAAGCCCAGCTAAACAAGCTTCTAAGAGTTATTTCTAACTCGCAATATTATTTCAGAAATGAGCGTTTTTAGAGCCAATTTTGGAATGACTATCATTAACCACTATATAAAATTTTCAGACTTCAATTTTTACAATAACCTGTGGAAAATAAAAAAACTCTGAAGTGATGGCACTTGAACCATAGAACCTTTACGAACTAAAAATTTTTCATAGACTAATTGCAGTCTTTCAACTCAAACCAAATACCAATATCTGAACAATTTAAATTAATAATACACAATTAAAAGTTTATATGGATACAACTAAAATTTTGCAGCTTATAGTTACATAACAGTGATAACATTATTGAATTAATAGATAATATGGTTCTAATTGCCTTACTGAATTGCTAATATCTTAAATATTCAATTAATTTGATCTTAACTTGAAAACCCTTATTTGATATCCATTTTCTATATATTATTATATATCAATAATTTGGTCACATTATTTTTCTTGTGTATATTAAGTATTAATAATGAATGAAAAATGTATGTTTATATTAGAATCATTGTATCTGATGGAATATTCCAGTTAATTCTTTTTGCCTTGCTATATACTTATGTAGTGTATTATTGACTGAAATTTCGTTTTAACACTGAGCTTAGAAATATGGATATAATCTCTTCTATAAGTCTGTAAATAACTTCAAGCAAGTTTTTGAATTGTGTAAATATTTATATATCTTATTAATAATAATTAAATATGTGTAATGTAAAGTCACCATGCAAAGCTTCTTGGGAGTATTTAAAATGTAATCTACTTGAGATTCATTACTCTTACTATTCATTCTGTCATTATGTGTGTATATAAAACTTAGATGCCTACCAATCCATTCAATATAGAATTTTGTCATAAATAAAAATACTTAATTCAAAAGAAAACAGAAATCATTTCTGTATTTAACACACAGATTACTTTGAATCTTTTTCAAATGCAACTTCGGCAATTTGCATGTACTTACTTATTAAAAGAAATATTTGTTCAAAATATCTTAATTTACATTTTTAATACCGGGCATGCTGTTTTTAAGAATATTTTTTAAATATTCAGCTAGTTCATTGCTTACCATTTTTATTATAAGTAATTGCAAATTCATTACTTTAAAGAAGTCTGTAATTATTTTAAACAATTATTTCAGAAAATTATCTGTAATAAATTAATATACTCTATATCATAGTTTTTGAAACAGTCTAAATTTGTTTTACAAACGCATGCATGCAATCTTAAAATTCTTATAACATTTCTTAATTTGGTATGAACGAATGGAAAAAAATCGATTGCTTATTGATAAGTATAGAATTTATGGTAAACACATTTACATTTTCGTGAAAATTATGTTTAAGATTAAAAAAATTACGATTAGAATTAAGATTCCTCACGGTGAAAATGACTCTCTCCTTTCAGTCAAGGGGGTAGGAAATGTCATCTCACGCCGGCGTAGGAGCTGTTTTTTGAAACGGGCTCAAAAGATTAAATAAGACTTCATATTGTTTTATTTTAAATGTTTCTTGTAAATAAATTGCGTATACTGTCTGGACTAAGCAAAAATACAATTTAAGTTTTAAAAAATTATAAAGTATTTTAAGTGTTGTCGATAGTTAATTGCTACAAAATTTTATAGCAAATTTAACGAAAATTGAAATACTATAATAAATAATTCTTTTGGCTCTTATTATTGCTAATCCGTGTATATTTTTGTAATATGCATGTAAAAAAGTAAATATTTAAACAAATATTAAACTTTTTAATTGTTTATTTAAATTTTTATATTGCGAATTTGGAGTCAAATAATGAAAAGATTGCTGGAAGCTCATCCTGAGAAATAGTATTTTTAAAGCCAATCAGAGAAAAAATAGTTTGTGGTTGGTAAGGGTGCATATCTGAAAAAAATCAAGAAATGTATTTGTCTGATTGGAGAGGTTTTTAAGAATCTGGAAAAAATCATTAAAATCTTATCACATTTTGCTTTCCAAGAAACGTACTTATCGTCACAGCAAAATTTATATTATTTATTTTACTAATAACCTAATGCCACATGTCTCAGCTGTATAATGATTGTTACTACAATATCGCAGATAATAACATTAAGACAATAATAGCATTGAAACTATCATATTCTTTTCAATGATATATTTTAAATCTATCTAGTTCTATGTGAAAATATATTAGAGCTGATTCTAAATGTATATTTCACTTATAGATTATTATATAATTTATTTCATTTTCTCATTCATAATTTTCATTTGTATATTTATTTTCGTTAATATTTTTCAAAATAATTCCCTCTAAGCTAGTTTTGTGAAAATAATATTTTTTCTTCTATGGACATAATTCTCTGGAAAAAATATTACATATGAAGGTAAATTTTCGTTGGTTGGTTGGGTTTTGTGGCACTAAGTCCAAATAAAACAAGCTGACCCAAAGTGAAGTTTTAGATGCGGACTTTATTTTCCAAACCAAATAACATTAAATATTTTTAAAAAGATACCATTTAAAGTTTTTACCGTTAATATATACTGCAAAAATATAAAATCAATATAATATATAGAATAAAGAACCGTTAATATATACTGCAAAATTATAAAATATTAAATGGGGTTTGTGTACGATAGTTAAAATTAGATAAAATGCTTAAAATCGATTGCTTTTACGCTCAGAGATTGAAATGGCTGGGTTCCCGTAGCAAATGTTCTAAGCTTAAAATATAATGGTTAAAAAATATGCACAGTGGCATTAATTAAAATCTGGATATATGATTGAAATATGATGCACTGTATATGTCTTACACACACAACTAAATTCTACAAAAAATCCTACCCAGAAACACTTATTCCTTAAATGACTTAAAAATAGTTCTTTGTGTGTGAAACGCTTATGACCGATACGAAGACGAGTCAGTTGGACATGTGTGATTCGGTATAGACCAAGGGTAAAGGTAAAGGTAAAAGAATGACTAATGGGAAGATCGTTAAGATTTTTTTGCAGAATTGCCTATTACAGAACTCCTGTCAAAGTGACTGTATGAAATGTTTAAATCTATTTCTTACATCACATAGATGGAACTAAAGATAAAGTGGAAATAATTGCAGACTTAGCTGTCACATTAGTCTTCTCATTTCCATCTATATATATATATATATATAATATGTGTGTGACTTGGTATCCAGGAAAGCAATATATTAAAATACTTGAACACTACCGAAATAAAAGATACAATTTCTCATAACTTCTAAAATAATTCTACTTTCAGAAAATACGTAAATGTATGCCCATTTTTAGTATGCAGTTGCTTAAGTGCACGTGATATAGCCTTAGCCTCAGCAATGAAGATGAAGTAGGGCTTGTGGAGATATTAGCTAAAAGAAATATTAAGAAAAACAGCACAGCCAAAGTGTCTAGCAGTTTTGGATCCACTTATGAATACAGGACTCTACATAGCACACGGATAGCGTTGAAATGCATAAAACTGTTGAAAAATAGCAGAAGTTACGTCCGACTTTTTATGGTCTTCAAAAGAATTGAGTAAGGTGATGTGTACATCATACCAAGGTGGGTGTGCGAATAAGTTTGTAGAATCATCACATAGATGAGACAGCAAAAGCTAAGATTAACACGAGTGAGAAAAGATTGAATGTTGCATGGTCTTGCTTTATATAATCTCTTAAGAGCAGAATTATGAACAATAGAACGTAAGAGATGATGAGGTGAGGATACAATTTTTGAATAATAATTAAGAGACAGGTCTAAGAGTAACTGAAGGCAGATTAAATATAGATTATTGATGAGTAATATGTGAAAGGAATCAGAACATATCTTTACAGCAGAGTGATGAAATGTGTCCAATCTGCCTAAATTCTATTCTAAGACGGAAAATACAGACGGCTATCCATTAACAACACAGCCGTAGTCAATGGGTGATAAAATTAATGGCTGGTACATTTAAAAGAGTGATTTGTGATCTGTACTCCAAAATGTAATCGGAATTGCCTAACAGATATTATAAGAAATAGCCAACAATTCTTCCACAAATGTAAAATTTGAGAAAGGAAAGTTAATTTTCTATCGAAAATTATTCCAAGGAATTTTATATTATCAATCACAGGAATAAGTCTTCTGTTTAAGAGAAGCAAAAGATCATGGTAAATATTAGTTTTCTTGCAGAAATGATCACAGCAACACTTGCTAGGAAGTAGACTAAAACCATTCTGTGCACATCAAGTAGCAAGATTATTTACAATTTATTCATTTGTATGCCATTTAAATACATATTTGATCTAAGAAATTCATATTATATGAAAGAAATTTTTAAGTTGTCAACATGTAAACTAGAATGAACAGAAGATAATTGTTGTAGGATGTTGTTGATGAAAAGATTAAAAATGGTTAGTACTTATGGACATTGCGATCTGTACAAACATTTCTAGGCATTTACATTTGAATATTTTTTTAATTTCTTTTTATATATTTAATTCTAACTAAATATAAGAAAACGCATTCTCTTGATTCTGCTTAAAAACAAACACTCCTGAAACTGCCCATTTTACAAGATTTTCTATACGTCAGGTGGTTTTGAAAGTGTCTTTGAATTTTCACACTGCTTCCTCAGTGATTTATGATTACTCACTTACAGGAAGTAATCAAGGCATATTTTAATTCCTTTCTTTATCCCCGCAGGGATTTAAAATATAAAAAAGCTGAAAATGTCATTTTCGATAAAATTTACGGATTACTTAAATATGTAAATTTTCATCGTATTTGGGAACAATTAATTAACTTTAATTTTGTGTAGTTGCCCCGAAAATTATCTTAAATAATAAAATAGGTATGGGATAGTATACTTATATATATATACTCCCAGAAATAAAATATATTTTCTTTACTATAACTGATAAATATGGTTTGGAAATTAAATCAGGGAAAGACGATTGGAATAATGAAAATTTGAATCAAATGAGCAAATTAATATGATTAACAAAAATTATCTTGTTATTTAGAAAAACTAAAACAGAATAATGGTGCAAAAAATTAATTTTGAAATTTGAATATTATTAAAAAAATTCAAGAAAAGTGTTAATTTTAAAAATGGACATATGGGTATCCATATTTAAATATTAAAATTTAAATTGAATAATGACTTGTTAGGAAAATATATAAGAAAAATGGATTAACTGATTTAATAGAAATGAAACTAAAATAGTTTGAACTAATAATTCCAAATGGAATCCAAACAATTGTACCGCACATGTATATCAAGATATATATTTCTTCCTTGAAGATTTCAATATGAATAAATTTATTGCATTTACTGATTGTGTACATAAAAATTGCAATCAGTTGAATGTATGAGGTTTTCAACACAAAATATGTTGAATTAATTGTTTATTCAATTAAAATTAATTGAATAGAGTCTCAGTTAAATTATATTTCTTGTTCAGTTTTTACATTTTAATGAGGTTCTCGTTAGCCTGTATGTATGTGATGCCCTCGATTGCCTGTGTGTATATGATGAGCTCGTTTGCCTGTGTGTATGTGATGAGCTCGTTTGCCTGTGTGTATGTGATGAGCTCGTTTGCCTGTGTGTATGTGATGCCCTCGATAGCGTGTGTATACACACACGCTCCATGGCCTCCATTGCCTGTGTGTATGTGATGCCATCGATAGCCTGTGTGTATGTGATGTCCTTGATTTCTGATATGTATATGATTTGAAATAAGAAATTTTAATGTATGAAACAAAAATTAATTTTTATATTTATAATTCAGTGGACTGGTAAAGTATACAGTAAAATCCTTTCATAAGAGTTTATAATAAGAATGTAACGTAATGATATTATGTGTTGAAAATTTCTGAACAAATTTAACTAAAAACGTTTTGTAAATTTTCATTTAACATAAATTTTAATTCTTTAATTATTTATTTATAAATAAATAAATAAATGTTAATGAAAAAGCAGAAAAATATAAATATATTTACATTTTATTTTTAAAAATGTAATTTGAACAAAACATAACACAGTCATTAATATTAAAGTGTAAATTAAAAACTGTATATCTAATTAAGCAAAATTAAAATTATACTTCTTATTATAGCATTTGGAATTTTTTCAAATGAAGAAAATTTTTCAATACTTATAAGTGAAAAAATATATATATATAACATTTATAATATCTGGTACATTTAATAAAATTAACTTTTTATTAAAAGAAAAAATATATTTAATTAATTTTAAAAAAAATTCCTTTACTTCTCAAAAGGTCTGCTATTCCTTAAAAAACAAGCCATAAAATTTTAGGTAATTAAGTTTATTTAAATTTTTAATTTACTTATTTTTTTTAAAAACATAATAATAATTATACTCATCTACTAATGTACTAAAGAACTAAATATATGAGTTTTTATGAAATTATCACAATGAACGATATTATTAGAAAATATTTGACATACACAATGTACATTTTTTCGGTTGTCTGAGGACACACTCACAACCCGGATTTTACCGGACCACCGAGGACGTCACATTTTACAAGATACACACTTTTGATACACACATACACAAGTTTAATGCACAAGGTGTAAACCGAGGACCCTTTTAAATGTCAACAAAAATGATAATTAAAAAATAAAAATATATAATTTAGACTTAAAACAAACAAAATCAAACAGAGATCTTTCTTAAATTTCAACAAAAATTAAAATTCAAGATGAAATTATGCAATTTCTACACAAAAAAGGAAAATCAATGCGAGGACGTCCTCGGATCTGCAGACGCCCTCGGTTAGAAGGTGTGTATACACACTATTGTCCCCCCTTTCCACCTCTTGCGAACACACACACACACACACACACACATATATGTCTATGCATAAGCATACACAAAATTCAAAACCTCTTTAAATTTAAATAATACAATAAAAATGCAAATATTAGAAGGCCAAAGGAGTACATCAATGATGCACAAATACAATTGAAATTGAAACGGTGAAAACGATGATTCGTTGGGGTTGGTGAGAGGAATTTTCCGGGTTTATCCCCCTTGTGGCCTGTGAATTATCCTTCCAATATATTATTTATGAAGAATACTTCCTGTAGTTTAAAAAGGATTACACATCTTTGACAGAATGCTTAAATTACATCAATTTTCAGCTGTTAAACTCTTGTCTATAAGGCACAAGCACAAAATAAGCTACTTCAAAATATACGATTATCTGAATGCTATCTGATTTTAACCCCTTAGCTGTGCATATATTTCAGAAAAATGGACCAAAAGGGGAAAATGTTTTGACTGTTTAACTTTATTATTTATATTTTTATAAGAGTTAGAAAATGCTCTTTTATTATAAAAATACAGTTTTAAATACAATAACTACTATATTTATAATTTTACATACACGTAATACATTGATTACACATACATGTTATTCCTATTGAGCAAATGAAACGAAATTTTGAAGCTAAATATAACTAGCATAATATAAAAACACAACAATATTATTTTCACTATATAAATTTTACAAATCTTTTACAGTATGGTATATTCCAAAACAAGGTACTGCTCAAAAGCCTATATATTGCACTTTTTACAATAAACTCTTGTCTCATGCCTTATTCTCTTCCCTTGTTCATCGGTTTTACGACAGCATATAAAACACTGCCTGGTTGGAGTAGATTTTTTCCCCATGGATGGGATGTGTTCTGGAAAGTGTCGACCTGTGAGGCGCAGTAAGCTTACACTAGGACGCCCTGGTAGTTGAACATTTGGTTTATTGAGTTCAACAATTGATTTTCTGAAGTTCCTATTTTTCGCACCTCCTGCTGAAGTATGCAAAACAAAGGAGTTATTTATCTAACGCCTGGTGTAGGAGATAGAAAAATGTTTTCTAGTAATATTTTTTATTTTCTAGCAACCGGGAAGTCTGTAAGATGTGGATCGACTTTAACATCACCTCCCATAGTTTTGTTGTAGTCATGGACTACCTTCAGAACCAAAGTTGGAATCGGTAAAAAACTAGGACCACTGTTGTCGTTGTTGTTGCTTATCCTCAATGTCTGACGGAGTCAGACTAGATACACGAGTTCGTTGACTGTAAGGAAGTCGAAGACTAAAAGAGGATTGCTAAAGAGATCCTCCATGCAATCCAAAAGATGCTCAGGAGAAGCCTGATGATTTTGGCACTTGGTACAGGTGACGAAAGTTTTCCTGCCCTCGTTGAAAGTGAGGCACTTAATATGACCGCTAGCAAGTCTTGAGAGAACAGTCCGGGTATGTCTGTCACACGGGAGGTCAAGGGACAAACCCGGTTTTGATCCCTTGTACCAATTATGGGTTTTCCACTCCTCCGAGATTTTTGATTTTTCCCGGGAGTATAACTCCAAAAAAGTAAGTGTGGAAGAGGGAGTATTTGAAATCCTGCAACCCTCCTTAGCAAGATTATCGGCCATTTCATTCCCGTGGAGATTCACATGTGAAGGTATCCATCGCAAGTGAACATCATGATTAAGTGAAATGAGTTTTAATTTAAGCAGGATAGAGTTGCTGATCTTGTCGCCTACAAGAAGCCAATTACTAAGATGGTGGAGAGAACTACGGCTGTCAGACAAGATCCATAGGTCACCATAATCCTCTTCAGAAAGAATAGCTTCTAGTCCCAGGTCTATTGCAATCAATTCACTTCTGAAGACAGAGCAGTGATTGGGATTACGATGAGAAAGAGTCAAATTGGTGTGAGGGGTTTCAATATATATGCCACTACCTGCTAGGATATAAATTTTACTACCGTCAGTGAAGATTTTGATGGCATTGTTAGGAATGTGGCTTAGGTATTCCAATGTCAGTTGTCTAAGATGTTCTGGGATGTAGTCTTTCTTATTAACATGAGTACTTAAGTTAAAGTGAAAGTAAACCCTGGGGAGTCCTTCTGCAGGATTCAAGCAGCACTGTATTGAGTTGGGTTCAACATTACTATTAGGTAGTTGAAGAGAGACGGCCAGACTGAAAGGGCTGTCCTTCTTTAATCTTTGATGATTACTCCAACTGTTAAGATACATGGAGGTCTTGTTGCAGAGGCCATAACTAGAGACTAGGACCACTTGTGTCATTTATTAGGTAATAAGGAAATTAAAAATCCTAAAGTAGAAACGAACACAGTTTGGACTTCACAAAATAGTAACGTTAATTTTTCTTCTGCCCGAACTGAGTTCGGGCATCACAAATACTGCACGCAGCAATTGCCCAAACTGAATTCGGGGAACACTGGCAAGGGGTTAAAGTCTTTTTCAGAAATTCTTAACACGGTAATCACCCCTATAACACGGTATATTAGTTTTGAATTAGCATTCTCGTAAAACGCACTCGTAGGACATCGTATAACGCTTTAAGTACAAAGGTGATTCACGTTTAAAATTTCTTCTTAAAAGAGGCTTAAATCTAATATTAAGGGAAAACTGTTAGGAAGGAAATCTGAGCGTTTTATTAAAATCAAATTAAGAATATTTTAAATCAGAAACTTATACAAATGTAACTAAAAAACAGTTCATTTCAAATAAAATAAATAATTCCCAAAACAGTTTTATTACATGTTTATTCGCTGTGCGAGCTATCTGAAATAACGCTATTTCGGCATTTTTTTAGTAGAATTTTCAAAGGTCAAAAAATAATTTAATTTTATAGGAACACAATGGAGTCAATTCATCACAAGGCGGCGCTTCTGCTCTTGGTACTTGTCATGTGAGAAATTCCAAACGAAGTTAATTTACATTATATTATTGTGAGTATTCATATTTAATTTTGTAAATATACAATTTAATTTTACCAGTCAATTGATAGTAATGCTTTTTTATTTTTATACACATTTAATAATAAAGAAATGTTAAATACTTTTTTCAAGTTTTTTACGCTTAACAATCTGAATGTTTTCCACAAATGTAGCGTAAAAACGCAGTATTTTGACAAAGAATAAAATATTTATAATTGCAAGAGAAATTTGTAATCAGAATTATATTTTTATAAGAAATGATTGATGATAATAAAGATATTTTTATATCATTGATAATTGTCAATTTTTTTGCCAAAATAACCACTTGAGCCGACCAACTTGTCTAGTGGTCAGCGTGCCTGATTACGGATAAGGAAGTCTTGGGTTCAAATCCCCGTTCGGGCATGGATGGATACTTTCTCTCTCCATCTATCCTGTCTTTGTCCTTTCCTTGTATGAATGAGGTGTGAATGGTTGCCTTCCCTATAAACGGGTCCCTATGGCATGTGTGTAGAGCAAAGTCGTACTTTCACCTTCATGGTGCTCTGATTAAAAAACGAAAGACGCTCCCAACTGACTTAATTCGCATAGCATAGCGAGCTTGGCTTGTCCAAGTGTCATTAGTAAACAACAACAACTTGAATTTAATTATTTTACTTTACCAACATTTTAAAAAATTAATTTCACAGAAATGCTTGTCATTGAAGGCAAAATGGTGATAAATTGGAGAAAAACGAATAAAATGGTGAAATAAATACCAGTCCAGAACTACTTGTAACCGATTAGGTTCAAATTTAATAGAGTTTATGCAGCAGACGCATCTAAAAAACAAACAAAAATAAATTGCCTAGCATACTTGACATGTGACTTTGACGTCATATGAAGTGAGTCAACTGACATCATGTGCAAACGTACGCGAAATGGATTGTGAACCGTAGATATCATAATAAATTTTCCAGTATAGAAATATAACGGGGGGAAACAACTTGTTATAAGGAGGGGGGACATGTTTAATACGAGGGACATGAAATCACGTCATATGTAAACCCGTTATAAAAGTATTGAGTTATAAGGACACTTACAGTATTTCACATTAAAATAAATTAATTGGGACGATAGTCATTTGATTAAATTCGTATATTTAAAAAGAAATAATTATAAACATTAGCATAAAGTTCTAACATGGTATAAATAATGCGATTTTATCTTAATAGCTCCTCATTTCCAACCTTTATTAAATTCAGGCTTCTCTTGCGTTCGAAGTTCATTATAATGAATTTTGATGAACTGCTAAGAGTTTCGGCAGTTAGCGGTAGAAAAACATCAAAGTCAGTTCAATCGATCAAACTAATTAGTTAACTCGACAAAAAAACAATGTTCTTATGAACGAGAAACACGTTTTTTTTCTTGCTCTTGCAATTAACACTTTTTTTTTTGCTTTCAGTAAAGCACCTTATCTTTAGCGAACGGTATACTTTGAGCAAGTTGATGTACAGAATTTGGCGATTTTCATTGAGTAATTAAATATGTAACTGGATTTTCGTTTGAAATTTTTTGAAAGAAGAAACTTCAAAAAAAAAAAAAATGAAGATAAAAGTGAATTACAGGGTAAAATATTTTTTACTTAGTATTTACAGTTTAAAATATTCACTAGTAATTGTTTTCATCAACATAAATTGTTTTATAGCAACATATCATGAAAATTAATGAATAGATATTGGTAATTTATGATCTAAAAAGTATTCACTATCATTTTTAATGTGTCTGCGAAATAAATATCTGAAACAAATTAGTAATTAGACCTAAAATGAAGCCGCCCAACTTGTCTAGTGGTCAGCGTGCCTGATTGCGGATAAGGAGGGTTCGAATCCCCGTTCGGGCATGGATGTACTTTCTCTCTCTCTCTATCCTGGCTTTGTTCTTTCCTTGTATGAATGAGGTGTGAATGGTTGCCTACCCTATAAATGGGTTCCGATGGCATGTGTGTACTGAGGAAGTCGGACTCCACACCAAAATAGGGTTCAGTTGAAAAAGTGGAGCAGCGCACTCCATATTGCCAGCCTAGCAGGCAAACGACAACAACAACAACCTAAAATGAAAATGCTCAGTTTAAAGTTTCATTAATAATTAATGTTGTTGCGTCTTACGCCGGCTAACAACAACAACAACAACAGATTGCAGGCTGGCATTATAAGGTGTGCTGCTTTACTTTTCCAACTGAACCTTAATTTGGTGTGGAGTCCGACTTTCTTAGTACACACATGCCATAGGTACCCATTTATAAAATAGGCAATCATTCACAACCAATTCAAAAAAAAAAAAGGAAAGCACAAATACAGGAGAGAGAGAAAGAAAATACATCCATGCCCGAATCGGGATTCGAACAAAGGATCTCCCTGTCCATTGCGCAGCATTAATGATTAATAAAAACATTGATTGTAAGATAAGCTAGGGTCTCCAAGGTAAATTGTTAAAACTGTGATTTTATCAGCATATGACCCTGAACTTGATTTCAGCAACTGTTGAATAACAATAGGTGGATGATACGTTAGTATTATCAGCCTGTTTGTCTAACGGAGTGGGTGTTCAGGGTTTCCAAGTTTCACGCTTTGCGACACATAAATAAATCTTACTTTGGGTCTTCCTGGTCTTTCTTTTGTGTAGGGTCTTTCTGGAAATCCAAAATAATTTTTGGATAACCTAACTCCTGTAAGTTGTTGAAAAAGGATGTTATGAATTCACTGCGAATATTTTTCGCTAAAAGCTTTTCATTAGAAGTGAAAAGAGTCAACATGTTGTAAAGAAGGAAATCGAGGTAAAACACGAAGGATTATCTTCAATAGATTTGAAAGAAGAAAAAGGAAACAACACTCACTTCTAAAACACGAAATTTACTGAACCTCATAATTAGATCATGATTATTATTGATTTTTGAAAAAAAAATCTCAATTTGCATCGCTGAATTCGCACAAAATGATTGCTCATAAATATTACACGAATAATATTCAATCATCATGAAGAATCGATGAAGCTTTCGGAAACAGAGAGGAGGGATTTTAAAATTCAAATCATATATACATACACTAACATCATAAATCAGTTTACTGAGCTTCTGCTCGTGTATCCAGAGCAGTGCGCAATTCAACATTCTAAGTGTCTATATTGTAACGACGATTGAAAGGTATTTGTTAATCTCGGCAGCTGACGTAATATCCCAGATTAATCATAAAATCTTCAGGAGCTGTAATGAAATGTATACGGAAGTGTGATGATGATTTCACCAAAATGATCTGTTTCCTCATGTATATTAAATGTTAACTGAATTAAATAACTACTGATTAATTCTCTCCGATGCGACACGCGAAGTGTTCGTAGCGTATTATTGAATTGTTAATTTATCCGCATTTATTAGTCGGCAGGCAGTCCCATTGCTTTTAAACTAGGATATATATATATATATATATATATATATATATATATATATATATATATATATATATATATATATATATATATATATATATATATATATATATATATATATATACGAGGGTGACTCTGAAATTTTTTAAATACAAATAGGCTTAGAAAGTTATACCTACAAAATTTTAGGTGTGTTCAAAGTAGTCTCCTCCAGCATCAATGCACTTTTGTAGAGAATTTTCCACAGATTAAATGCATCAAGCCATTCATTTCTTCGAATAGATGAAAAAATTGCATTTATAGCCACATCAATCTCTTCTTCTGAATGAAAATGACGTCCACGTTTTTTTTAGATTAAAGAATAACCAAAAGTCGCACATAGCTAGATCAGGTGAATACGGCGGATGTTCGATCACTTTAATTTGTTTTTGTTTAAGAAACTCAACTGTTAATCCGGCTGTATGTGAAGATGCATTGTCATGGTGAAGCATGAGTCCCCTAACATTCAGTTCTTGTAGAATTTCTGGAAGACATTTAGTGGTATACCAGTTTGCTGCTACTGTCTAACATTAACATTTTTCATATGGCAGACACATTATCCGGGATAACTGCCGACGGCAACCTTCCTGTGTGTTTTTCATCCTGAAGGAAATTGCGAGCTCTTCTAAATTCTCTAAACCATCTGAATACAGTAGCACGAGCTGGAGATTCATCACCAAAGGCTAATTGTAACCGTTGAACGCATTCTTCTTAATTTAATCCTGCTTTGAAATCGTAGAAAATCATAGCGCGAAAATTTTCTCGCGTCAACTCCATTTTCTCTTCTATTTAAAATTTATTCCACGCTAAACAAGTTGAAGTAAGTCAGTAAAAAATCGTCTTCTGTGTGAAAATACTTTGTACTTTAAAATGAAACCGTTATTTTTATTTTGTAAATTCTCGTCTGCATGTATCTCAAAATTTTCAGAGTAACCCTCGTATATATATATATATATATATATATATATATATATATATATATATATATATATATATATATATATATATATATATATATATATATATATATATATGATATATAATATATATATATATATATATATATAAATATATATATATATATATATATAAATAAATGTATATATATATATATATATATATATATATATATATATATATATATATATATATATATATATATATATATATATATATATATATATATAAATATATATATATATATATATATATAAATAAATGTATATATATATATATATATATATATATATATATATATATATATATATATATATATATATATATATATATATATATATATATATATATATATATATATATATATATATATATATATATATATATATATATATATATATATATATATATATATATATATATATATATATATATATTTATATATATATATATAATATATGTATATACTGGTGGCTACTCAAAAAGCAACACCCTGATATAAGCATACCAATTATGTAAGATTTATAACATTCGTTTGTGCGATGATGAGATAGCAAATATGGAAAAAAAATTTATTTTGTGAGTTTAAAAAGCATATTAGTCATTAGAATATTAAAAATTAGCTAATATATGAAAACTAATAATATTTTATATGAAATACGTAGCAACGGCCAAATTCAACATAAAAGGGGTCGATGCAATCACAATCATTGGAAAAATAAATTTGGGACGGCAAAACACAATTTAGTAGAAATTTAAAATGAGAGTATGTATTCTGTTATGAAGTTATAGGGGCTCAGTAGCTTCAAACCGCTTCCCGCAACATTGGCAAACTGAAACCCCTTTTTCCATGTACAGTGAGTGGGAGGGTTCACCCACACTGCCTTTGCTGCAACTTCATGGGTTGGGGACACGAACTTGTGACTCCCAAATTCCTTACTTTGGTGTGGCGTGGATGTGGAGAAGAAGTTACCAACTCAGCTATGATCTCGTCACCTGACCGCAGTTCAAAATTACGAGGCGTTTTGTGATGAGCGAGTATTCCAAACCCTTTGATCCAAACCCATCTACATCTCTATGTATATATATATTAACTTATATTTCCAGAAATTTCACTTTCTAATCCAAAATTTGTCATTTCGATTTATGATCAAAATGTGTGAGAAATTTTTCTCTGAGGTAATATCTGCCTGAGATAATTATATTTACAACTCAAATATCCCATTAAAATTTAGTGAGGAAATGTGGAAAAAAATATTAATAGAATGTGAGCAATATCTCGATTTCAACATGTCAACGTTTTAATGAAAAACTTGTCAATATTCTTTGATTTATTCTTTAAAGTTAACGTACACCCTAAAATGTGAAATATTCACACTATGAGGAACTTTAACCATTGACATGACTAAAACATTTTAAGCAGGCTGATGTGTGGTCTGCACTGCACTTGAGGCAGAGCTGTATCGGATATGTATTAAAATTTCTGCGTGATTACTGCAAATAACGCGAGAATGTCCTGGACAACGCAAGGCACACTCGTTATTTCTGGATCCGGCTCTGAGAAACCGGAGTTGCAGCTTCAGAAACAAGCGAATGCATAATCCTCGAGACATAAGCCCTGACCGAAAGATGTCATTAGAAAAGTTTTCTCGAACATTCTGAACCTTAAAATATGCGCGCGCCTTGTTTTAATGAACCGCTTTCTGCTTTGGTAAGTCGCCTGGGGGGATTCTCCGCTCGCGTTGCCAAACTTCTGGATGCAAATATCTTACGTCAGTCAGGGTTCCGCCATTTGGCGTCTGGAGCTGCGATGGTTCCGCTCTCTGGGGACTTTTGGATTGAAAAGTATGGAAAACTGCTGGATCAGAGACGGCTTGGGAATTTGGATGATGGCAACACAAAAGAGGATTCTTGGACTTGACCTATAGAATATTCGATACTGATATATTTTATATATATAATTCTGTAATTTAATATAAATACACAAGTAGTAGGAAAACGATGATTCCACAGGATAACCGAATCTCAAAAATAGTTAAATTATGATTTCAGAGGTTCGATTCCTACTGGTAATTGTTTCAAAATGACGATTATTTGAGTGACAACGTTAATAATTAAAGTTTAAAAAAATGGTTAAATTTCATGTAAATTATGAGTTGAGAGTTGCTTGATCCCTGCTTGCAATTAATGTGAACTTATGAAATTTTTAATTTCAATTATCATTGTTGATGCTGTCTTGTAATATTAACATTGCGGCTCAAATAATAGTAAATTCAATATTATTATAAAAAAGAGTTAAACAATTCACTATTTAGTAGTAGACAACTCCACTCTTAGTAGAGAAAATAACTACTCATCTCAAAGATGGAGATGAACATCTCAAAGGAGACAAAAACCTCAGTTCGATTTCAATTCCTTTTTACATTCCTCAACTTGATAACCCTCCCCATAGGCTTCACATCCTGGTATCGGCGTTTTCTACTGTTTATATACACACACACACACACACACACACACATATATATATATATATATATATATATATATATATATATATATATATATATATATATATACATATATATATATAATATTTGTATATATGTATGTATACATATATATATATATATATATATATATATATATATATATATCCTTAATAATGTTTCCTCTCTCTTCTGCCTTCTTTACAAAAACGTTACTTTTTAAGGTAAATTTGAAAATGTAACTCTTAAAACAGGCCAATTTATGGTAAAGTGTTTCGCGTACTTAACTTTGTAGCAGTAGGTCCTGAGTTTGAAACTTAGTTTTGGCAGTTTTTCTCTCTCTCTCATTTTGTGTTTTCGCTTTCAAGACGAAGATGTCACACCAACTAGGTGACCCATTGTATAAGACATCGTCACCTTCAACTCTTGTAGCACTGAATAGAGTTAAATTCTAATGGCAGTCCCGGGCATTAGAAAAAGTACTTAAAACATTAAAAAAAACGTGGAATGCCTATAAAAACGAAAAACTACCCATCACTTCAAATGCTCTCATCTTAAAATATCATCTTTATTGAATTCCGAGATAGATGATTTAGAAGTTTGGATAGACTGTGATGATACATTTTTGGCTTCATATTTCTACTTAAGAAATAACTCATGATCATGATCATATCACGAGTTGGAACACCTCTCATCACATTAAGGTTATTTAGAGAAGCGTGTTTGGAAACGGAGTAACTTTAAGCGCTTTCTTTGTTTGGATGTCAGACAAAATCAGCATTTCTGGGCTACAAAAGCGGCTCCATACTTCAAAAATCTTTAGAAATGTTTAGAAGAGAAAAATTTATGTTAAGTATACACACACTGCAGTTGTACAGACTATTTATGTTGTGTGTTGCTTGAATTCTTGTCATCTTTTTTTAAAATAATAGATGTGTTTCATTTTTTCCAACGGCGGGCACACTTGGGTACGAGCCCTATGCCACAACAAGGCCAGAAACTGCTACTCATTTGTCGTTACCCAGCGGGTACCTGTGAACCAAGTCACGGAGTCGAGTAGCGTTGCCAGCGCCATACCACCACAAACCCATTTATAGGGTGGGCCACATTCATACATCATCACGGAAGAAAGGACAGAGAAACACAGAGAGAACAGAGAAGGAGAGAAACATCCATGCCCGAATCGGAATTCGAACCCGGGACCAACATCTCAGGAGTCCTGACTGTACCTCTAGGTTAGCGGATTTGGAATACTCACCCATCACCAAGTGCCTGGTCATTTTGAACCACGGTCACATGGCGAAGTCACATCTGGGCTGGCACTCTCCTTCCTACATCCACGTTACAGCAGCGGAAGGACTTTGGACGACACATATTAACTTGGATACGTCCTCAAACCACAGAATTCCAGCAAATCAGTGAGGGAGGGTGCTTGGTCATCCTCCCAATCAATGGCCGTGGCAAGTGATGCTTCATTTTGCTGATCTTATATATATATAATGGGGCCGACCGATTGGCTGAGTGGTTAGTGTTCCTGAATCCTGAGCTATGGTTCCTGGGTTCGAATCCCGGTTCGGGCATGGATGTTACTTTCTTTCTCTGTTCTCTCTGTCCTTTTTACTGTGATGATGTATGAATGTGGCCCGCCCTATGAACGGGTTTGAGGTGGTATGGCGCGGGTAACGCTACTCTACTCCGTGAATTGGTTCACAGGTGCCAGCTGGGTAACGATAAATGGGTATTAGTCTCTGGCCTTGTTGTGGCATAGTGTTCAACCCTCTTGTGCCCGCCATGGGGAAAATATATATATATATATATATATATATATATATATATATATATATATATATATATATATATATATATATATATATATATATATATATAATGGGAAACAATTTAATATAAAGGTCATATCGAAACTTAGAGTTATGAGATTGTAATCTTCAAAATTGAAAAACGTTTTCAAAACTGCATCGAATTTTCAATAATGGCATTCGAGTATTTCGAAATAACTAACCACTTGTCGGAACAGAAGATTGCAAGTTTTCAGGATTTTCTTTCTGGTTATTTAATGAATTTGGCGTAAAATAATTTATTTATTTTGATATAATATGAGAAATATTAGAGAATAAAGGAAAAATTCCTGCCCTTAAAATATTAATATTTATTATAAAAATATTAATTATTTATATATAAGGATCACTCTACTTCAAATAGGATTTGAAATAAATACATTATTTTAAAATTCAACCTTATCGTTCCAGTAATCAGTAATTAAAAAAAAGCTTGCAAATATTTACCGTATTATCCCCACACACGCATAACTAGAAGCCACCTTTTGATTTCATTATCCAATCACTCTGGACTATTTAGATGCCACTTTCAGTGTTAACTATCACCCTTAACTCACTTTCCTCACCCCCATTTATGAATGCAAATACTTGAAATACGATACACCCCAATAGCAATGGTAGCAGTCACCTGTAATTGAATTCCACTCGCTGCTTCCGTTTAAGGGAGCTTCTGCGAACAAAACGTTCGACCTGCCACTGCGGAGGGACACATTTTATTAAATTTTCCCACGCGGAAAGTTGTCGTCGCCGAAAAGTTTTCGGAAGAACAATACTCACCCCCCTCTTATGAGAGGTAGTTTTAAACTTAATGTTTCCCACCCACACACATTTGAGGCGATGAACGCCCGCGTCCCGAAAGGCCGGGGCGCAAATAAGGTTAAGGCTCTTCGCACTGCCATCACCAGCCCTAATGAGGGGGCGTTCAAGACTTGTTAAAGGACTTCAAAGCAGGTTGGACCGTTAGCTGGAAGCCAATGTTGCCGTTTCGCTTAATGCGGGGGTGTATTTAGGCATTCTGATCGCTGTCCGGGTGATTAGGCAGAGCAGAGCGTGACTTGAGGCGAAAGTCGTCAGCCTTAAATTAAAATGACAAGGAGTGGGGGAGGGGGCTAGGCTCCCTTAGACCCTTCAGAAGGAACTCTCCCCTTCACAGCATCCGGGAAATTCGACAGCTTCCCCATCCTGTCAGAGGACTTTCAGTTTTTTAAGTATTTTTTGATTAAAATGATCTGTTAAAGTGATTTACTTATGGTTGCCTCATTCCGTTAAAAGATTTAGTCCAGGGATTTGATTGACATCTGACTTGGTACTCCTTCACCTAAACCACATCAATCTAAGTAACTTTTAATAGGCCTCTCAGTATGATAGTCTTTACTTTGATCCGGTATCGAACATTACACCTTCCCAACACAAGAACTATATTTTTCTCCAGTAAAGCTGCAATGCCTCTTAAATTATAGTAAACGAATAAAAAGAATTCAAAATAAATTATAGATTTGTGCTTTGCATTTAAAGCTGATTATTTCTGGCATTCGTAGCTGCTACAATCAGTCAAGCATCTCTTCATTTTGAATTACAATCACGGAACGATTGATGTTTTTGGCGACTTCCTTTTCCCATCCCTTCACATTGAAGGGGAGACATTCCTACTGATTAATTTTCAATTCTCTTGGGTTCTTTCAGTAAATCAGGATCTGACTGAGTCACACCTTTTCTTCTTCTTCTTAGAATTGAGTTTGTATGTCATTAGGCACCTCTGCTTTTATCAGCATTTTGTACTATTAACTCCAAACCCAATGTTTCCTAGTTCCAGTTGCTCGGGTCACCCACTTTATTAATAAAGTCCGATAACCCTTTCATGGAGTCTAGGTACAACTCTCTAGTATGGATGATGCCTAAAGAAGTTAATCTAGGGAGGGCAAGAGCCTCGCATTCGCAAATGATATGCTTGGCTGTTTCCTCTTCCGTATGACATTTCCTGCAGAGAGGGTCTTGCAGAAACAGTCCCATTTTATGGAGGTGTTTTCTGAAATAGTAGTGCCCAGTTATGAAGCCTACGATTCAACGTATCTTCTACCTAGAGTATCTTAGAATTTCAGAGGCAATCCTCGCTGATGATCCACAGATCATACTTTTAGCGTGGGTTTGACCAGGAATGTTGAGCCAAGCTTCATACATCTTCCGTTTTTCCCATCTAAGAACATTGGTTTTTGCTTCTAATGGATCCCACAAAAAGGAGTCACACCTTACGGTCACAACAGAAATATTTTTTTCTTACTAGAATTTTTCACTTTCTTAATTGTTTCAGTACTGATTTGAAATAAAAGTGAACAAGAATTGTTTGTGTGGTACCATGGTCATTTTTAACGCAGATATTAATTACAGCGGGAGCTACTGTTTCCAATGGAGTTGGAATTCCTATAAAAATAAGTATCCCATAAACATAAGAAGTGGTTGTCGGACCTACGAACCTTGGAAGTGAACCAAAGAGCGTCAGTATATCAGTTAGCAGCTGCTAACTGAACAAAGAAGAAAATGAACTGTTAATCTTTATGGCTTGTGTGTATGTTAATCCTTCTAACAATGATAATGAACAGCAATTATTGCTCACGAAGGCTATTTATACTTACCCATAGAGTTAAATTTCATTCAGAACCACCCTTTATCATGAATCGGGCTTGAATCTTACCCATTCATTACTAAACTGAAGTCGCCTACCATGTATAGTGGTCAGAGTGCTTGACTGTGGATAGGGAGGTACTGGGTTCGAATTCCGGTTGGGGTATAGATGTGCTTTCTCTCTCTGTCTATCCTGTCTTTGTCCTTTGTCCTTGGTCAGAGTGCTTGACTGTGGATAGGGAGGTACTGGGTTCGAATTCCGGTTGGGGTATAGATGTGCTTTCTCTCTCTGTCTATCCTGTCTTTGTCCTTTCCTTGTATGAATGAGGTGTGAATGGTTGCCTACCCTATAAACGGGTCCCTATGGCATGTGTGTACTGAGGAAGTCAGACTCCACACCAAAATAGGGTTAAGTTGGAAAAGTGGAGCAGCGCACCCTATATTGCCAGCATGACTGGCACAAGACAACGACTAAACTGAAAGCCAGAATTAACGATTCACCTTGCAATTCGGCTGAAGGCGAGAAATAAATTAATTGAAGGAACTGTTTTGGTGAGGAATTGAAATTTAGGATAAAAAATGTTTCTGCTAAAAGAAATTTATAATTTGAACTATCGTGATTAAGAATTCGACCAGCATCGAGTATTATCGATTGAACAAATATTACTATAAAAATGTCAAGAATTTGATGAAATCTTGTTTTTTACGCTTAGCTTTCCTACCTAGTTCTAATGAAAATACAAATCAAAGTACTGCTCTTACATGATTACTATTCAAACACAATTGCAAGCGTTCATATATTATTTTTATGTTTCCGTTGCAAAACCCGTTCTGTTCCCAATGACTCCAAAACTATAAAAAAAGAAAAAAATAGTTTGAATTAACTTATTATTTTAATTGTTTTGATTATTAATGAATAATAATTATATTATTTAAGTTGATTAAGTCACGTTGTATGAAGAAATCGTTTTGCGATTGTTCATCATATTAGTGCATTGCAGGAAAACATTCAAAATAATCATTTTAGTGGAAAAATAATTCATTTATAAAATACAAACGTGGAATTCCCTCAGATGCTCTGAAAAAGGGAAAGTAAAAATATATCTGCTTTTTGTCCTGGTCGTATATCAGTCATAAAAAGTTGTATTTTATGTCTGCACTATTTTTCTTGCTATTCTGTAAAAAAATAATCTTTTGCGATTCCGGTCTATTTAATTCTTTTGTAGCGCCCATTCCTATTGTTATCCAAACATTTAATTGAGTAATTCAACTGGAATTCCTGACATCCTTCACATTTTTATTAAACTGTGTCATTTTTCACATTTTTAAATTGCTTTTTTATCTCTCAAAATATCAAAAATTGAAGAACGGTTTTTGAAATAATTGTAAATAACTACTATTGCTTTTCAAAATGATTGTAAATAATTATATTTGATTATTAAATTACAACTGGAAAAAGTCATGACGTTAAAAATGATAGACAGATAATATTCCATATAGATAGTATAAATAGATCGACAGATATAGTATAGATATATAGATAAATAGGCTGATACAGATATATAGGCAAATAATATAGAAAAATAGTACAGGTAGATAGAATAATAGGACAAGCAGATTATATTGATGGGTGATACAGATATGTAGCCAGATAATACAGATGGATAATACAAATCGCTTGTATAGATAGATCGATTGTACAGATAATACTGATAGATTGTATTGATAAGTGGACAGATAGTCCAGAAAGATACACAGATAATATAGACAGATGGTACCTGTGTGTAGATCGATAGTTGCTATAGATAGTACATACAGATAGATAATACTGACAGGGAATGCAGATAAACGAACAAATAGATAGATAGTGCATATATATCGAAAGATATGTAGATAAATAGTAGAAACTGATATAATTCAATATGAAAGTGTGAATACAATAACAATTATTTTAATTTTTAATAAATAAATGAGGATAGTTACAAAAGGAAGCATTGTTCACATCTAGTATACAAATTAATAAAAAAATCACTAAATTATTTTAAGCTATTTCTGATTCAGAAAAAATCACTATTCGTGGTATATTTGAAAATATTGAAAAATTTTCATACTATTGATTACTTAATTCAGTTAACATGCAATTCTTTTTCCTTAAAAAATCAAATATTTCCTGTTACACTTCTTCTAATGAAAGTACCTATTTATGGTCAATGTATAGTAAAAATTATATCCTACTTTTTTATTAATGTATTTTTTTAAATAAATAAAATGTAAAAAAACAACTTACTTTTTTATTTTTCACAGGCGTTATTTCTAACCAACACATTAACTTCATTTCAAATTTTGAGAATCTTTTTCTACGTCATAAATTTTAAATTTTGTAGCATAAATATCATCATTTCCTTTATTTGGCAAAAAAAAAAAAAAATTTAAAAATAAGCAAAGAATTTTAAATTTAAATACATAAAAGTTTTCAAGCATTTTTGCTACAGAATGAAAACATGAAAACACCATTTAATGTAGTTTTAAATAACAAAAATTACTCAAATTTACTTAAAATTTGTTTTAAAAAGTGTAAAAGAGAAAAGAACATGGCATGTATTTAGTTGACAGGACTCAAGTTTCAAAAATAATACTTTATTTATGTTCCGTGAAGCGTATTTTATCTGTTTTAAGATTCAAAACGTGGACAGAATTACAAATACAGAGTTTTGACGATTGAGTAACAGAACCGGATGTTGTTGCAAAAGCTTTTCGGACGACGGGTTTCTCTCTCGAAAAATAACCCGCAAGGAAGGCTTTAAAAGAGTAGTTTTATTCCTCAGTCGAAAAGTTTATTTTTCTCCAATAAAAATTCAAGACCGACTTGGAATCTGCGAGAAAAGTTATGCGAACCGAGAAAAAAAAAATACATCGTCTGAAATTCTACCCGTCCAAATAACGCTTGCGTGGTTATGATTCCCCTCCACGCCTCCATTTGCCGTATTTTTCTTTTACTTACTTCTGCGAGAATGGCAACATTCTACGAGCAGACGATAAAGACGACGCCATATTTGCTTGTACGCGTTTGCATTGGGAATGAAAGGAGTAAGCTCAAAGATCGTAAAAGTGACAATAATTTCATTAGCCAATGAACTTTACTCACTTTCTCGATCACGTGGATAAGGGTTGGGGGAAAAAACTCCCCCATTCCCTTAATGTTTTGTATGGACAGGTTTAAGACGGCACGATAACGTTCCAAGACGCCATTTTGCTTTTTCGGAACTGAAACTTTATGGTGTAGATTTGCTTAAGAACTTAAGCCCGAAGAAGCTTGCTGTGAAATTTATGGAGGGATGACTTAGCTCTGGGTGAGGGAGAAGTTTTAAAAATGTTACTAAGCGTTTTTTATTTGCTTTTCTTAACAATACTTTTACTATCTTCTCTTAAGGAAAACTGCTTATAAGAAAAGTGTGATATGTTTTTTTTTTACCTTTTTTTTGTATTTGCATAAATATGAGATTTAGCTGCGTTTGATAAAATGACTGTTATGTCAATGATAAATTTCAAACATTTTTACCCGTTTTATATGTGCGTTTCGAAATTTATGGAGCATATTTTTATGGTTTTGCTTAAAATGTTTATTTAAATGACTTAAAATGGTTTTTATTGTTACTGATTTATGGGATAATTTGTTGAAATCTGGTCACGCATCTGTTTGATTGCTTATAAATATTTATGAATGCAAAGTTTATTGTGACGTTAAAAAAACTGTAAGTAGGAACCAGTATGTATTGTTTAAACTTAGGACATTTTTTCATTAAAATTAAGGCCAATGTTTTAATAAAAATATGCTGCATTGTATCGTGCTTCAGCTACATATTTATGTACTGGAACGTTATCAAAGACTCGAAATTTTAAAGCATATTCAGAGGATGAAGTCGACACATGAGCTGGCATTTTTCAATTCACATCTCAAAGAACTCTAAAACTTACCCTCATGAAGTTTGGAAGAGTTAAAATTATCTCTTGTAAATTTATTTACATTCAATAAAATCAATAGTTACAAAGAGATCATTTTTGCCAACTTGTTGGATATTGTTTAATAAAGATAACCTTGTCCTTCAATTTGAAGTGTTCAGTTACTAAGTGAATATTTGATGCAGTCGCGCGTTGCGAAACAACTTAAGATTTCTTAATTTTCTTCTTCGACCTACCCCCAATTTTCATTCATGATATCTTTTATTCCTTAGGCATGTTTCCTAAAAATGTTATTTTAAAATCATTGTAAAATGAGCAGTTAGTTTATGAGTTAAATTCATGAATTTAAGAAACGGAATAAAGGAATATGCTATTCCGGGACAAGATTAATTCTAGGACCTATAATGTTCCGTCTGTAATCTTTCGCATACAAGCCTTTTTTTTAAAATCATGCTCTTGAAATTGTCATCTTAGTAATAATTGTGTAAATGAATAGCTTTTAGAAACTGTAACAAATATATGAATGATCCACATGGATTTCGTTAAGAAATATTTACATATTTTAAGTTTAATTTAACTAATGGTTAAGTTTAATCTAATTCAAAATAGTATAAGCAGAATATGAAGATGTTTTATCCAGAATATTGTAAAATATTATTATAGAGAATATTAAAAATGTTCAAATTTTTTTAAAATAAATTAAATATTTTTAATCTTTATCATTTAAATATTTTTAATATCTTTAACACAAATGAAAATAAAACAAAACCAAAAAACACATATATGTATATATGTGTAATACTAAAAAATGTTCAAATTTTTTTTAAATAAATTAAATGTTTTGAATCTTTTTAATTTAAATATTTTTAATCTCTTTAACACAAATGAAAATAAAACCAAACCAAAAAACACATATATGTATATATGTGTAATACTAAAAAATGTTCAAATATTTTTAAAATAAATTAAATGTTTTGAATCTTTTTAATTTAAATATTTTTAATCTCTTTAACACAAATGAAAATAAAACAAAACCAAAAAACACATATATGTATATATGTGTAATACTAAAAAATGTTAAAATTTTTTTAAAATAAATTAAATGTTTTGAATCTTTTTAATTTAAATATTTTTAATCTCTTTAACACAAATGAAAATAAAACAAAACCAAAAAACACATATATGTATATATGTGTAATACTAAAAAATGTTCAAATTTTTTTAAAATAAATTAAATGTTTTGAATCTTTTTAATTTAAATATTTTTAATCTCTTTTAACACAAATGAAAATAAAACAAAACCAAAAAACACATACATGTATATATGTGTAATACTAACAAGTGTAGCTTCCATTTCAACGCGCATTCTTAAATTTCCGGGAAAATTAGGATATTTACCGTTTGATTCAAACGCTAATGAACAAAACTTGTTCAAAATGCTGCTTCTTTATCATGAAATGATTTCTCGCTGTTAAAAATAAATTAAGTAGGGAATGTTTTTGAAAATTCTGTTGAATTAGAAAATTATTAAAAATTTAGGTCCTGACTCCTCTTATCCGTGTTCAACATTCACTTTCGATTAACGACGTATAAGAAAAAGCGTAAGCACATCACCACCCTTCGACAAGAACAATATTTTATCAAAAACTGAAAACTGTAAACATTATTTAATTATTTAAAACAATGCTCTGTGAAAATGTAAAAAGTAGGAGAGATCA
>JAJQOW010001174.1:0-60270 GCA_037975125.1 Latrodectus hesperus
ATTAATTTACTTAATTACTAGGTAGAACAACTTTTTGAGGCCTATTTTAATATTTCATGTTTTTTAGAATTCAATGACACAATCTTGCTATGATAATCTTCATCACTGTAAGAGAAATTTCATATTTTGTATTTGTTTATTTATTTAAGTCTAAAGATTATTAGCAAAATCCTAATGGTGTTATAATTGGAATTCAGCCTTCAGAAAAATCTTGCTTAACATGTGTTTGATTTAAAATGTTCAAAGTCGATAAAAAGGAAGAAAGACGTGGATAAATAAAATCCATTGGAACTAAATGTATAAATCATGAATTTCTGCATTTAACATTTTTCTTGTCTTAGTTTTCATGGATATAGATTTTGAAGGGAAACTTCTTTTTCAGTTCTCTACTATATTTTAAACGACAAAGGCATTTATTTTAATTGTTAGTTTCATAGTTTATTTATTTGAATAGTAAATTTATTTACAAACTTTAACTATTGTATAGGGATAAGATTAATGTATGCAAAGGGTATTTGTCTCGAAAAACTTATAATTTAATTAAATTTACCTATTAAGAAATTTTTTAAATTTGGTTCTCCTTTATTATATATATATATATATATATATATATATATATATATATATATATATATATATATATATATATATATATATATATATATATATATATATATATATATATATATATATATATATATATATATATATATATATATATATATATATATATATATATATATATATATATGTATATATATATATATATATATATATATATATATATATATATATATATATATATATATATATATATATATATATATATATATATATATATATATATATATATATATATATATATATATATATATATATATATATATATATATATATATATATATATATATATATATATATTTTAAATCAATAATTAACACTTTTTATAATACGCAAAAGCTTGATTCATCTTTTGTTTTTTTGTAAATTTTATTGAAGCTTAGACGAATTAATATGTATCAAAATTTTTTGAACACTACTTCAATGTAGTAGATTTGGAAGAATTACACAAAGCTAAATTTAATAAAAGCCAAATTACTCCTTTTAAATTCTAATTGAAAAGGCGGAATTTGAAAATAATAGTTGAAAAGTGTTTCCTATATTTATGAGAAAATTTAAACAAAGTAAATGTACATAAAAGTGAAAGTTACAAATAAAAGCACTAAAAACGGTGAATAATTAACAAATATTCTTCTATTTATAGAAAATGTATCCTAAATATCAAACCATTTTATATTCCAAATTATTATGAAGATGAAGTAAAGTTGATTTTGTTACGATATATTTCACGTTTTGATTTAGAGAGGAATCCCCAATAAGTCCAGTCTTTTATCCGTGATACGGTCAATTAAGTGCAATTAAGTGAAGCGCTCACTCTTAATGAAATTAGAACGAACCTTTAATCACATCGTGTTATATTAGAAGTTCACGCAAATATCAATTAACAATTTCCTGCCACTCTTTTGATTTCCTGAGCAATTTTTTATCCTTAAATTAATAGATCCTAATCGATTTCAAAGAAGTAAACATTTACAATGCAATTTTTACAAAGAATCTTGATTTAGATATTTTTGAAATCAAAAGAAGCGTTAAGCAATTCATTAAAACACTGGGAAAACTATGTGAATTTTTTTAACCAATTTTATCAAGCAATTATATTGGAAAACCAGGCGATTTTTAAGAACTGCAAATTGGTTAAAATTTAAATCCTAACAACATGTTTTAAATTGTTTTAAACAGCGGTTATATGAAAAGGTCATTACCCGATACATATTACTGATGGAAAATGATTAAATTATTAAGGAATTTCTTCAAGGAAATTTCAAATTGAATCAAAGAAAAATTAAGTTTTTTAATAATCGAAATCCTTCAGATCCGAGCCACTAGTAAGATAGATAAGTGGTAAATCTTCCAAGTTCTGCTTGGTAAAATTAGAATTTATCCTTTTAGGTATCAACTATAAAATACTAATTATTTAGTTCTTTGTTCTTGTAGAAATTACTCTAGAAGATTCTTAATATTGATATTCTGGTAAGAAAAGAAATATTAACTTATTATATCCTTCGTGGATTTGTGATACATTATATATAGTATAAGTTTTATAAGTGTTACCCAACTTCATGTTCAAATACTTTATCATGAAGTTTTCAATCCAAAAAAGAATAAAACAGATTTTGATATAAATTAAATTGATTTACAACAATCTTAACACTCTTTCAAGCTATTTATAACTTTTGGTAGTTACAAACACAGTATTGAGTTTTGTTATTCCTTCAATTTTCTAAATTGTTAAGACCTTGTTACCGCAACGCTGACATAATTCCATTTGTTGTAAATTTTTACTTTGTCTAATCTTTTCCTAAAAAAATTGATATTCTTTAAATTTATGAAGTAAAGTGAAAGGTATCTAAAATAAGAATGATTAAAGGAATGACTTTCAAGTTTATAATTTTTTAAACTTATGAAAAAATAAATGTTTTTCTAGTTTAAATAATAACACATATTTCATTCAACTTAAAAAATATAAATATGTACTAAAAGATATCCGAATCAATATAAAATACGATATTTTATAAAAATTTCAACTTCTTTAATGTAATTTTCCCTATTTAAAATTTTTCTTGAAAAACTTGATCATCTGTATCTGTTATAATCATTCTGGATACTAGGCAAATTATATTGCATTTACACAAAACTGATGCTGCCTTCAAATCTTGGATAAATGTGTCAGTAACATTTGATATTATGTTTTTAATAGTTTCTTATTTTACTTTATACAGTAAACTTTTATCAGATTTTAAAAACTATAATTCCGATGTAAGAACATGACTTATTCAAAAATATGTTTTTTTAATGTAACTAAACAGTTAAATAAATTAAATAGTAAAACAAAATGAACTTTCTTGCCCTTAAATATTTCAACTAGTTTTTGAAAGCATTATTTTAGTCTTTATTTTTTTATTATTTTCAATATTTTTTTGGGACTAATAACTTTTAGGTTGAAAAAATTTGTTTCTAAAAACTCAAATTCAAATGAATGGAAAAATAAATGAATAAAATGCAAATGAAGGATTTAAATCTCTTAAATTTTTTTACATTTGTTGAAATACAAGTTAGGTAAAAAAAAGTATTTTTTTGTAGCAGTTTTCTCTTTATGAAACGGAAAATTAGAATCAGTTTCATGGATTAAAAGTTTCTTATTTAGAGAATGCAAGTGAGACAACTTGAATTAAAAGTATTTCTGAGGCTGTGAATATTGTATGTAAACCATGATGATGTGTACAATGAAATAAAAAAACCCAGTTTTTCACGTGAGTTATCTTTAAAAACTCTTCGAGAGTGAACCGTTACACTTTTTGGTAACTTGATTATTTCTTATTTGAAACAAAAGTGCATAATCTGCTTTTCTTATATAAAAAATGAAATGTTGTATTAGCAAAGTATAAAAATCTGTAAAAGCATTTAGTGTGTTGAAAATGAGAATTATGCATTACATATTTTAAACTAATTAATTTTTCATTATTTTTAAGTTTCTATTCTGTGGATTTTTTTGCAAAAAATACGTCTCCATATTTACATCAAATACGCGTATCCACAATTACATTAAAAAATAAATTAATCTTAAATATAAAAAGTATAGATTTAATAATATAATTCACTTTTTAAGTATATTTTCATAAGCTAACTCTAAACAAGAAGAAATGATAAATGCATTTCTCATGGGAAATGCGATTTCAGATTTATTTTCTGTGAAATGTATTTCAATTTAGATAAAGAAAAATAAACCGTTTGAACTAATAAAACATAATACGACTGTAAAATATCCATGTCTAAAATATATTTCAGACTAAGTTATATTTGTAAGTATATGTATTATATAAAAATAAACCCTATTTTCAAGAACATTACCACACTATTTTCAAGATTTACCATGGACACAGGAAGCCTCTTATATTAGGCCTAGCTGCTGCTTGAATGAGTAATCTTTGAATGAGAATATTTTGATCTTCTCTTCAACTGTTCATGCATTCGTTGTTCAGCTTAATTATTAGTACAGTGTATCCAATAAAGTTCTTGGCATTTTTGGTTTGGCGTTGATTAAAATGAGAACGTGTATGCAAATTAGTGAATCACGTGGCTTAAAAAGTTTTCTGTCGAGAATGAGAATACCAGTCGTTATAAAAGAAATCAAGCGCGTATTTTCATAAATCGTAACTCGAACAGTTGTTGTTGCTACTTTTGACACTTGGACAAGCCAAGCTCGCTATGCCTTGGCGATGCGAATTTAAGTCAATAGGGAGCGTCTTTCGTTTTAATCAGAGCACCATGATGATGAAAGTACGTCTTTGCTCTTTTTTAAATCCTCCGACAGATGGCACCACCAGAGAAAATTCACTCCCTCAATTTTGATCTGAAGGGGGAGGAAATTTTCTCCAGACCAGTGCACCCATAGTAACTGCTCAACGACCGACCACATTGCATTGATTCCACAGATTTAATGAGTACGTATATCGCATGTACTCGGTGGGTCTTTGGCGGCATTGGGAATCAAACCACGTCCTTCCGGATTTAAGGCCGATACGCTAACCACTAGGCTACCACGGCCATCACTGGTACACTAAGAAAGATAAATGGAAGTACACCATGTGCTCATTTGGTGTTATTTATTTTATGATTTTAAAGTTTATATATTAGCAAAATAATTTACAGTAAATATTATTTCATATGTAAGACAAATATGTGCATATAAAGAAACTGTGAAATGCGTCAAGACTTGCATAATTGCATTGCATATTGTAAACTTCATTATATATAATGAAGTTTATAATCAACGCTTCTATATTCGGTAATCACAGCGGCTATTTTTACATTTTTATTATTCATGGGTAAATTCAAGTATTTTCGAGAGAATGATTTAAACAGTTGTTTGTTGCTTTACTCTAACCCTTTTTGCACATGACAATTAATTTATTAATGCCTACAATTAATATAGATCCTGAAGTGGCCCATGCACAATGGATTCTGAATTACATAAATATCTACATCTGAAATAGGAGTCGAAATAACAATCTACTAAATTGAATGTTAGAGCGTTAACCATTCAGCTAACAGCTCAGCGTACAATTTTTTTGAGTGAATTTCCCATAGATTTATATCAGATTTCAAAACCAAAATTACCGTAGATGCCCATTTGATAGCTACTTCAATAATTAAAGTATTAAAGGCTTAAATTATATAAAGTATTACAAATTATTTTGTGAGACAGTGCTCGAGGATAGTTCCGTTACATTAAAATAAGAGGAAAACTGAAACAGAAAAATATCAGTAGAAACAGAAAGATGTGATTACTGGTAACGATGGAAAAATAGTGAACTGGACTGAAATTAAAAAGACAAGATATAATAATAGAAAAACCATTATCATTAACTCAGTGTATACAAAATAGTAAAAAGACAATCTGAACTGCTCTGTAATGAGTAGTTTGTGAGCATGATCTCATCACAAAACTGGAATCCTTCATAGGGTTTTTCTGAAAGAATCTTGTTATCGATAAATATCTACCAAAAATAATGGTGTCAAAGTTCGAAAAACTAAAATTAAAGACTAATTAAAACAAATCATTTGGGTGAATTGAATGGTTTGGAGAAATTAGTTACTTATAAATGTTTGTTGAGTTCTGGCGTTGTTCTGAAAAACGTAATGCTGCACTGCATATGTTCAATGTGCGTGTGGTTGCCATGGTTCCTGATCGAGTGCTATATTCAAAATAGCTACTGGACAGCGGAAAGCGTTTTGTGTACTAAGAGTTGCAAAGTGTGAATCTCTCATGATCATTCAGAAAGTATTCCAGCTGGCATACAAATACAAATCACTTACCAAACAAATCGTTCTGCGTTGGTGTCTATAGTTCAAAAGAATCGGTGTCTTATGTAAAGGTAAAATTTCTGACAAATAAAGCGTTACTGAAGAAACAGTGAACAGAGTTCCAGAATTTCATCCATAGTCCAAAAAAAATCTACTAACACCGTTAGCCGCGAACTTTCCCTTCCTATGGTGAAAATGTTGAGAAAAAAAGTGCGATTTAATGTATGTAGCTGCTGAAGGAATTAAAGTCGGACGATTATGTCAAAAGAAAGACATTTTGTGAGAAAATGCAAGAAGCCTGTGATGACGACGATTTTAAAAATGAGCTTGTTTTCAGTGACAAAGCTAACTTTCATCTTTGTGGCAAGGTCAACAGACTTCTTCTTCTTAGATTTGGGTTTATATGCCATTGGGCACCACTGCTTTTATCAGCATTTTGTACTATTAACTCCAAACCCAATGTTTCCTAGTTCCAGTTGCTCGGGTCACCCACTTTATTAATAAAGTCCGATAACCCTTTAATGGAGTCTAGGTGTAACTCTCTAGTATGGATGATGCTCATAGAAGTTAATCTAGAGAGGGCAAGAGCCTCGCATTCGTAAATGATATGCTTGGCCGTTTCCTCTTGCGTATGACATTTCCTGCAGTTAGGGTCTTGATGAAACAGTCCCATTTTATAGAGGTGTTTTCTGAAAGACTAGTGCCCAGTTATGAAGCCTATGATTAAACGTATCTTCTGCCTAGAGCATCTTAGAATTTCAGAGACAATCCTCACTGATGATCCACAGATCATACTTTTAGCGTGGGTTTCACCAGGAGTGTTGAGCCAAGCTTCATACATCTTCCGTTTTTCCCATCTAAGAGCATTGGTTTTTGCGATCTTCAAATTGATCCCACAAAAAGGTTAGGGTCAACCGACACAATATACAGATATGGAGCACAAAAAGGCTTCTTTAATATGTGGAACACGAACGCGATTCGGCAAAAGTCAATTTTTTTGTGCAATTTCTCGTAACAAGGTATATGAACCTATTCTATTTTGGTATGTACAATGAGATGGGTACCTCCAACTTGGAAATGCTATATTCATTTCCGCAACTGAAATAAAATATCAACAGTTTTATTTACCAACAGGATGGAGCTCTATCACACATACACAAAGAGGTTCGTAACTTACTTAAATCGACAACTCCTACTGCGATGGATTTCTCGAAGTGATAGGGATGACAAGACACTGTTTTCCTGGATGTCTAGGTCACCCGACATTTAACAGTGTAACGTCTTCGTTTGGGAACATGTTAAAGATCGTGTCTGCGTACCACCGTTATTTACTAATTTGGTTGAGTTGTGGAACCGTATCACAACTGCATTCGCGGCCATGTACTCGACCAAAATGAGTAATCTGAGGTGAGAACTGAAATACCATCTTAATATTTGCCCCATCATTGAAAGAGCACATATTGAACCTCTACTGTATGGACGTAATTCTTGAATACTTTCGGTTTCTTTTCATATATAACTCACTGTTGTAATCTAATTACGCTCCAATAGAAAAGATCCGGAAACCAAATGATTCTTTTGTAAAAACTCAGAATTACGGCAAAAAACTTAGAAGACAGATCTTTATTGAAAAATCTACAGTAAGGCATTTTTCAAGTGTAGAATTCTCAGAAATTAAGCTATTGCAAAATGTGATTAAGTTTAAGGAAATGATAGTCAGAGATGTGGTTGTCTTTACTAAACAATGAAGAATTCTTGCGAACATCAAATAGATCAACTAGCTCTTTTTTCTTATCAATTTTTGCTTGTCGTTTAATCAAGTGAAATCCAATAACATATTCTTCTTTTGTTTATTTCTTTCTCCATCATAAGAAAAGTAACATTGAAAATTTCTTTTTATACCTACATATGAGTGTGTTAACTTATTTAAAAATAACTCAAGCGCAATAAATACATCCCAACATTATGTACAATAGGAATTAAAAAAATTAGTTTGTAGTTGTGCATTTTTATTCAACAACTAATTTACTTTTGTGCCGACCAACTTGTTTAGTGGTCAGCGTGCCTGACTACAGATAAGGAGGTCCTGGGTTTGAATCCCGGTTTGGGAATGGATGTACTTTCTCTCTCTATCTATTCTGTCTTTGTCCTTTCCTTGTATGAATGAGGTGTGAATGGCTTCCTACCCTATAAACGGGTACCTATAGCATGTGTGTAGAGCAAAGTCGTACTTTCACCTTCATGGTGCTCTGATTAAAACGAAAGACGCTCCCAATCGACTTAATTCGCATAGCATAGCGAGCTTGGCTTGTCCAAGTGTCATTAGTAAACAACAACAATTTACTTTTGTATAAGACATGCATTTATTTAATTGGATAAAATTTTAAGACATTTTTTAATCACCAAAATTAGTCTGTGGTCCACCAGGGTATAATAACTTATACTTTGAGGACAAACATAGACGCATTATATTGTTCAATTTCATAGGCCTCTACAATTCATTATTACCATGAAAAAACGTTCCCTAGCTAAATTTAAGGCACAGTTGAATTGTTAACATTGTTGATTTTCTTAAGGCAATTTATTACTTTGAAGAGATGCATACATATAAGGATTATGTTGATATTCTGTTTACACTTTTCTTATTACAGAATATTCAATTATATTACTCATAATGGTATCCCAAATTACCAAAATGACAATACCAGATTTAACATATATAAGATTATTAAATGCATGTGTTTTTTATTATCATAGGCTGCAACAGTTT
Organism: Latrodectus hesperus; assembly: GCA_037975125.1. Classification (NCBI taxonomy): domain Eukaryota; kingdom Metazoa; phylum Arthropoda; class Arachnida; order Araneae; family Theridiidae; genus Latrodectus; species Latrodectus hesperus. The sequence continues at coordinate 8,696 of JAJQOW010001174.1, forward strand.
CTATTACGCATATAATAGGTAGCTGTTACCTAAGCAGCTCTGTATCTGAGAAAAGTTTATTTGCGTTTTATCAAATTCTTCAACCGCAGCTGAATTTACAAGTTTATTTTTATGAAACTTCGTATTAAATTTGTTAATAAACTAAAGAAGACGTATGTTATCTTTTATTCAGAATTTACCTCAGCTGAATTTACCAGTTTATTTCTATGAAACATCGTATTAAATTTGTTAATAAACTGAAGGCATATGTTATCATTTATTCAGAATTTATCTCAGCAGAATTTACCAGTTTATTTCTATAAAACATCGTATAATATTTGTTAATAAACTAAAGAAGACGTATGTTATCTTTTATTCAGAATTTATCTCAGCAGAATTTACCAGTTTATTTCGATGAAACATCGTATTAAATTTGTTAATAAACTGAAGCCATATGTTATCTTTTATTCAGAATTTATCATAGCAGATATTACCAGTTTATTTCTATGAAACATCGTTTTAAATTTGTTAATAAACTGAAGGCATATGTTGTCTTTTATTCAGAATTTATCATAGCAGATATTACCAGTTTATTTCTATGAAACATCGTATTAAATTTGTTAATAAACTGAAGCCATATGTTATCTTTTATTCAGAATTTATCATAGCAGATATTACCAGTTTATTTCTATGAAACATCGTATTAAATTTGTTAATAAACTGAAGCCATATGTTATCTTTTATTCAGAATTTATCTCAGCAGAATTTACCAGTTTATTTCTATGAAACATCGTATTAAATTTGTTAATAAACTGAAGCCATATGTTATCTTTTATTCAGAATTTATCATAGCAGATATTACCAGTTTATTTCTATGAAACATCGTTTTAAATTTGTTAATAAACTGAAGGCATATGTTATCTTTTATTCAGAATTTATCATAGCAGATATTACCAGTTTATTTCTATGAAACATCGTATTAAATTTGTTAATAAACTGAAGCCATATGTTATCTTTTATTCAGAATTTATCATAGCAGATATTACCAGTTTATTTCTATGAAACATCGTATTAAATTTGTTAATAAACTGAAGCCATATGTTATCTTTTATTCAGAATTTATCTCAGCAGAATTTACCAGTTTATTTCTATGAAACATCGTATTAAATTTGTTAATAAACTAAAGAAGACGTATGTTATCTTTTATTCAGAATTGAGGTGTCAATAGTTTTGATGAAAACGTATATACATTTTTTATTCTTCCTTGCTATGTAAAGACTTTTAGTTCTCTCTCTCTCTCTCTCTCTCTCTCTCTCTCTCTCACACACACACACACACACACACACACACACACACACACACACACACACACACACACACACACTATCTAAATAGATATTTTTATTTAAATATTAAATGCGTTTTAGAAAGTAAAGAATGAAGAAACAGAAAGAGTTTATACTTATTTATTTGCTGTTTATATATTTAAAAAATGCTTATGTATATGAAACTTAATAACACTATAATATATTAATACTTTTTGAAAAAAAGAAAGTTTTTCACTGAAAATCGCTTCTACCAATAATTGAATCACAGATATTGTATTTCTTTATAAAAAGCGTGTACAGGAGATTAAAAGCGAATGACACTTTATTAAAGTATTATGTTTAAGCTTGATAACGTCTTTTATCAGTTACTTGAAAATAAATGTTAGAAAAAAATAAAATATTAAAAAATTATCAGTGATAATTTTAAATTCATTTATATTTATAAATGTTATCATGAATTATTTTTCTCTTTTTACAGCATTTTGGTTTTTTAATTTTAATTATTTTTTATTACATATAAGCTAAAACTGCGCAGAACGTCAATAAGGATGATGAACTAACATTTATGAAAATAAACCAAAGAGAGAGAATTATCTTCTTTACTGTAATTTAACACTTTCCACTAATCAATTTTATTTATTTTTTAATTCAGTAATTTGATAAAAATAAATAAATTTGTTTAATGGAAAATCATCTTCATAAAATAATCTTATAATGTAAAATAAGCCAAAAATGGACTTGGAATTGTAAATATAGCGTTCATTTCAATGGATGTTTCTTTCATTGATTATTCGAAATGTGTGTGCGTGTACATATTCTTTCTCAAAGTTAATTGCATGGATTTAATAGAAAAAACGAATTTTCAAAAGCCAATGTCTTATCATTTGCTCTCATTTTAATCTTAGAGACAAAAATAAAAAAAGGACTAGACTAAGTTATATATTATTTTCCGCCTACTGCGTTCAACTACTGAATTATTTAAAACTTAAACAACAATACAGTTAATTACCGTTTCTTTTGCAAAAAAATATTGCTATTCTTTTTCTTATTCTGTCTGTTCTTTCAACATCCAGACGCTTTTATACTTCTCATCACTCTACGCGGTAGTTAGGAAGAAATACATTTATTTGGCTTTTTTCTGCGTCTATAAGAACCTCTTTTGTCGGTAATTTGTCTTTAGCAAGCGATTGCTTTAATTTTTTTAGACATTTAGAAAAAGAAAAATCCTCTCGGACAAAACAGGGGATATCAAACTCCGGGAGGTTTATGAGAGGATTTGGAGTATTTAATAGCGTTTATAGACGAAGGAGTTGAAGGACCCCTCAGCTCTCCATTCATTAATTGGCGACAAAATAAATGTGCAAAGCAGAGTATTTTCTCAGATTAATTGAAGCAGTCGCTAATTTAAATATCTGATATGGTGTCAGGAAGTTTGGGGGACCATCAGAACATTTGTTACTTTAAAATAATCCTTATTTTAAAATAATTCATTTGGTAAATTCAGAGAATTTTTTCCACTTAAATGAAGCTTATTACTATATTGTTTCATTTATAGACTGCATTAATTAATTCTGAAAAGATGGTTATTTTACTGTATCAGCCATATTTGTAGTAAATAAGACGTATAGTAGTATTGAATAAAAGCATGTAAAACCTGTTAATTGAAAACGCATATTCATATGTAATTTTAGCTAATTAGGGGTACAATTTTGTATGATTTTTTAATCAAACCTAAACTGTTAAAAGTCTTTTATTACAATACTACAATGTATAAATAATAAAATAAAAAACAAGTAATAATTTATTTACATGGATTATATATATATATATATATATATATATATATATATATATATATATATATATATATATATATATATGTGTGTGTGTGTGTGTGTGTGTGTGAGTGTGTGTGTGTTTATGTATGTATAGCATACTGATATACTAAAACTAAACTCCATGGCATGACAGCCCATGTGGGCCAAGGCCTATTGTGCCCATAACTGTTTTCATGACCAAGGGCCCTGGGGTGCGAAGCATACGTCCCAGTTAGGTGGTCAGCCTAACGTAAGACCCCCAGTGTTTAGTTCCTAAGCATGCTTGGTACTCAGTTAATCGACCCACTGAAGGGATGAACGGCTGAGTTAACCTTGCCCAGAGCGAGGATCGAACCTGGGACCTGTGTCATGGGAGCGTGAAACGCTGCCACTAAGCCACCGGGCTTCAGCATACTGATATAAATTGTGTGAAATTTTATACAGTTTAAATAGATATTAGATATTAAACGTTTACTGAGTAAAATTTTTGAGAAATTTTTAATTAATTTTAATTTATATGCAATCGTTTATCTAATGTTTTAGTTGGAATCATTTATTTTTATTCATTTTTCAATAGAATACCCTTGAATAAATTAAAAAAGCAACACTTAAAATTGACATATATTTTTTTGCCCATACCATTCACAATCGGTTGTAGTTTTCTCATCTGCTTTGGAAGAATCTAAAAGAAAATGGTAGAAAAGATTTTCGAACTAAATAAGCTTTGAAAAAATCTCAGGAGGCAAAGGGATTTCTTAGTAATCCTGATGATCGGAGTTGTTATCGTATAACAGAACTTCCGAAGTTATAGATGGAATACGAATGAATAGAAAGGAACAAATGCCATTGGAATCTCAAACTCATGGGAAATATTTGCTGATAGCTTTTTGTTCGTAGAATAGATTTCAATAAGATTTCATACTAGTATATGCAGAAGAAAGTATGCACAAATATGAATGTATGCACAAGTAATGTGCACAAATTATAGATTTAACATAGTTAGAAACATCAACAGCTTTTGATTTGCAGTGTAAAAAAATCTTTTTTTATGACAAACAAAACCCTTTTTTTATGACAAAGTCAATAATACTTCATTTGATATACAGAGATAGATTACTCAATTATTTGTGTTGAAGAAAATGTAATTATGTAGAAAAGTTTGTGAATAATAAAAACACATTCAAACATAACTCAATTTACATAAACTAACTATCTTAGTTATATAAATATGTAATTTCAATTATTATATGCATATGTGTGTATTCAATAAAAAATTATCTTTAATCAATCTATCAATTTCTGTAATTATTCTTGTATTTTCACTTTGTGACAGTAAAAATACAACTATAAGGCATGTGCAAGAATTGGTACAAACAGAGATACAATAACAAATATTAATCATGTTTGTTAAGATATGATACACTTATAAATAGAGTGATTATACAGTTTGCTTAGTAATTTGTTGGGCTGCCATTGTTGACTATATATTCAGCAACACAAAGAGATATAGACTTAAAGAGAATGTGGATTTATTTCTTAAAAGATAGTTGCGATTATTTTCACAACATTTTCCACAACTCCTCTTCTCAAGATGACGGTGGTAATTTATGCAAATGACGTCCATACATGTTCGAAATATTTTAGATTTGTGAGAGATTTCGTGTGACTGGTGTTCAGGGCAGCATTTGAATAATTTGTAAATTAAGTTGACTGAATCAGGCTGTATGCAATTTGGTGTTATCTTGCCAATAAACTGAATTCTGAATTCTCTGAAGAAAGGATAGTGTATACAGATGTAGTATTCCTTGTAAGCATCACCCAGCCATTATATTAGGAATTACCATAGATTAGAGACAACGCTCTTCGGAGTTAAATAAGGTCCCGGGTTTGATCCTAACCATTATTGAAAACTGGAAATAGATGTGTGTGTTGCGCTTCTACCCTAAACATGTACTTCAGTCGGAGTGAATGCTTGAGAGAATTCCGGGTTTCCTCCCTTGCGACACGGGAATATGATCCACTATCTATGAAAAGTTCTCTCTGAAGGCAGTACGCAGTGGATATTAAAATGTTTTACTACGATCTTCTCTATTAAACTGTTTCTTCTGCTGTGTCCAAATCCATTATGTTATCAACATAGTAGACTAGAGCAATCAGCAATCATATGCGATGATATCCCCCAAATAATGATGTCATGTGGTCGCTTCGCAGTTGCAGGCAGTTTGGACTTATCATGTGAAGGTCATTGCTTAAACTGAAAGAGGGACTTATTTGAAAACACTGCATCATGCCATTCAAATGTCCACTTGGCTCCATTTCTGTCGTATTGCAAACGAAGGCGTCCATGTTCTTCATTCAATCACAATGGGCCAAGCATGTGTCTGTGTTAATAAGTTAAATCCTTACGATGATGTGGTGTGAAGGAAAGAATGCCAACTCAGGTAAGATCTTGTTATGTGACCGTGGTTCAAAATTACGAGGCGCTTGGTCATAGGTAAGTATTCCACCAATTCGTTAATCTTAAGGTACAGTCCAAAACTTGTATGTACAACTATGTATGTATAACTCAATGACAAGCTTTTTCATCGACCTCTAAATCTTGAGACTCCAACCAGATAAAAATGTTGCTTCTCGATTTGGAATCTTCTTCTTTAATAACATAATAACCTATTACAGGTTTTAGCTACCTCTACAGCACGCCTTTTCCAGTCCAGTCTGTCCAGAGCAATAATACTTTGACAGTTCCTCACTTTCAGTATCTTGAGGTTATTTTCAGTGTCAAAACGAGCCATATTGTTGGTGGTCTTCTTCGGGCACGGGATCCTTCGGGGTTCTTAAGCGTTGATATTCTAGTGGGGTTGTTTTTTCGGATTCTCCAGACATGGCCAAGCCATCTTAACTTGTTGTTTCTGATAATCTGGGTAGTCTGGGTCTGGTTATAGAGCATATAAAATTCAAAATTATATCTGGTTTTTCAGCAATTCTGTTCCTGTACAGGCTCATAGATAGTTCTTAATACCTTCTTTCAAAGGTTTTCAAGATTCGCTGTATATCAGCATTTAATGTCCACGTTTCGCTTGCATATAGCAGCATAGGTAGTATGAGTGTATTGTAAATTCTCAGTTTCGTTTTTTAGCTGATAAGTTTAGAGATTTGTTGTTTTTTCAGTTCAACCCTGCATCGTACATTGACTAAGGTGGTTTTAGTGAGGTCAATAAGTTTTGCGGGTATACCGAATTCCATTATTGCTTCAAGCAGCTTGTCTCTCTTAATGCTGTCAGAAGCAGCTTTGAAGTTTATTAATAAATAAAAGGTTTTAATGTTGCACTCTTTGATTTTTTCTAAAATTGTCTCAGGGTGGGAATTTGATCTATAGTAGATCTTTGTGGTCTGAATCCATATTTTTAATTTCCAACTTCTTTGCCAGCGTAAGGCGATTTGGAATCATGAAGAGTATTTTCCATTTGCTGCAAAATGTTGACGAAATTAGTTAGTGAGACGATAAAAATAAACTTGCAATTTACAAAATTCACTTTATGATTAAAGGCATTGAATATTTTTTGGCAAGTCTGATAAATTTCGCATTTTTTTCTCACAAGATAAAAGGATATGTTTCAAGATAATTCTTGTTTCCACAATTTTTTGTAACAAACTTGAAACTATAGCTTCAAATATTCATTCAAAAAGTAAATAATAAAACAATTCTTCATTTGTTTCCGCTGCTTTTCGTCAATTATTGCCATCAATGTTAATAGATAACTTCTTTAATAATTTAAATTCGATGAATTCATAACTAAATTTTTTTTTATCCTCACTTTTCAAAATATCATTGAAATACTCAGTCACTTTTAAAAGGCAATTACTTATTAATACTTATTAAGTAATATGAATTCCTCCAATTTCCATAATTACATTTCATTGTTTCTGTGACAGCCCAATGTTGAAAAAGGCAAAAAGAATTCACCCATTTTTTATTTACCTAAAACTGATATGTTATACATAAATTTATAAAAAAATATGAAATTACAATTTTTTCACAATTGTTCCCACAGTCATAGCGACGTAGGCTTTGCTAATTGCATACTATGCATTTAATATATTTTTCAAATTATTTTTGATAGTGACTTTAATAATTAAGATTTTTAAATGTGAAATTTTTTTTTACATTATAGTGAGAAGTTAGCTGTTTTTTAGTTAATGTCCTCCAAAAGCTAGTTTTGGACTTGGGTTTACTCGATTTACAAAATTATATTTCCAAATTTAAAGCACTAATGAAACAAAACCCAAAATTAGAAAAAAAAAAACATTATTTTTCTTAAAGAAAAATTTATGGAAACATAAAAATGGGGTTAACAACGTTGCGATAAATTGAAAAATCAAATTGTTTTAGATGTCCCGTGCTACATTTCCAAATTAGAAAGCTTCGGGTAACAAGAAAGACGAGACAGTTTTTCTCATCTTTGAAAATTTATTTCGCATGGGAAACAACAGAAATTTGAATGGAGTTAATTATACTCATCTTTCACTCAACATTTTTTTTTCTGTTTTATACTCACTATCGTTTCAGCAGTGCCTATAACCTCCCAGTTACTCCCACCTGCTGCCGAGTAGTTGGGGGAGGCGCATTTATTTTCCGGAACGAAGCGGTTCTTCACCAGGGTCTTTGAGAACCTCTTTTCCAGATCATTTATCTTCTGCATGTGATTGCTTTCTCTCTTGGACTTGGACAGGGAGGAAAAAATTCCGTTCGCACAAAGTGATTAACCCTTCTTGCTATGAATGAGGCACTGAATGCAGTACAGAGGAGCGAGGGTGTCAACATTTTACGACACTTAAAAATTTTCAATTAATTAACAAGATATAAAATAAACGGACTATGAAAATCTTTTTCAAAATAATTACGGTTGTCTTCAAATTGGTTTTTATTATATAATTCTTTTGTGTTTTTTACTAAAGCACATTCCACTAAGCAAATTCAAATCCGTTGTAAATTCGGATCTCATCAAGTGATGAAGATAAGCACCTTCTTCTAAAAACTTTATATATCAATAATATTGGATATTTGAGGTTTTCATAATTTTAAAGGGTTTTTGCCTTCTGAGCACGATGATCTTTGGAAACCGCTGTATTTTGAATAAGAACGATACTTTCTATATCATAATGTATAATATTTGGGAACTTTTAACAGAAGAATTCATAGTTATCTGATGGTAGGATGAGTTTTTTGAAGCGAAAGATCTTACTATTGATTCAAACTATCTTCTTCTTAGAGTTGGGTTTGTAAGTCATTGGGCACCTCTGCTTTTATCAGCATTTTGTGCTATTAACTCCAAACCCAATGTTTCCTAGTTCCAGTTGCTCGGGTCACCCACTTTATTAATAAAGTACGATAACCCTTTAATGGAGTCTAGGTGTAACTCTCTAGCATGGATGATGCCTAAAGAAGTTAATCTAGGGAGGGCAAGAGCCTCGCATTCGTAAATGATATGCTTGACCGTTTCTTCTTGAGTATGACATTTCCTGCAGATAGGGTCTTGCTGAAACAGTCCCATTTTATGGAGGTGTTTTCTGAAATAGAAGTACCCAGTTATGAAGCCTACGATTAAACGTATCTTCTGCCTAGAGCATCTTAGAATTTAACAGGCAATCCTCGCTGATGATCCACAGTTCCTACTTTTAGCGTGGGTTTGACCAGGAGTGTTGAGCCAAGCTTCACACATCTTCCGTTTTTCCCATCTAAGAACATTGGTTTTTTACGGTCTTCAAATTGATTCCACAAAAATGTTCTGCACCAATGGGAGCAAAAGACGATCTTTGTTTAGCAAGTTCATCAGCCCTTTCATTACCTTCGATACCTTTGTGCCCTGGCACCCATACGAGGATCACATTGTTTCTAGTTGCCTGTCCTGTAAGAAGGTTTTTACATTTCATATTCATTTTAGATTTGATTTCGAAAGAACTGAGTGCTTTTAAAGTGGCTTGACTGTCACTAAAAATGAGAATCCGCTTACCGAGATAGCTCTTCCTCATATTTAGTCGCAGACAGTGGATAATGGCCAAAATTTCTGCCTGGAAGACAGTAGCGTATCACCCAAGGCTTATATTCTAACTATTGTTAACAATTGGAGATGGATGTCATGTTTGTCATTCTACATGCACGTTTAATGAACTGGTATTGAGGATTTTTTTGAAAGTTTCTTTATTGTGTTCATGAATACATCCATTATGTATTGAAAAGGTCTTTCCCAAAGAATTCAGTGATGAATATTCAAGGACCTTAATTAGATTTGATAGTCAAGCAAGTAGACTCCTGTTAGATTCTCCGAATTTCTTTGTGAGGTCAGTATTGTCCTCTATGTGGCTGGGGTATATTTCTTTAGTGTCAAGCGAGCATAAAATGGTCAATGCGCTGTTTTTTCGTTATTTTGACAATTTCTAACCTCTGGTACCAAAGGAGTCGTTTTTACTTATTCAGTTGATTTACTCCGCATCTTGTAAAGATAGTCTACCTCAGAGATTTTCCCTACATCAGCAGTATTATAAAATCTTAGGTATTGAATGGATACACCCAGCATTGTCTGAGTTTCTGGAGAAAACAAGATACTCTAACAGTTAACCAAGCATATTATTGGCTCCATTTGGACAGTATAATACCTCAGTGCTTTTCACTTTAGGCACGAGTCATATAATACAAAGGTTGCACGGGTACTCATGAGAAATTGTCCTTTAAAAAAAGGGATGGTTCACCATCTAAAATATACTGAGGCATTTGGTAGTCTCTTTAATCCTCATGTTCTAATACCTTACAAAAAGGATGTTTCAATTGTTTGTTTGCTCTATTTGATCAACTACTCTCAGTCAAAATGAAAGGTTCTGTTTGGCCTAATGATAGAAACACATTCTTTAGAGAGAAAGGACCCTAATCAGATCTCAGCTACTGTAGATGAAAATAAGATTTTTGTTGTGTTTCTGTTTTTTGGATACACATCTTTAAAAAAATTCTTTTGAGTTTCCTGGGATTTTCACTCTTTACGACAGTGTGAATACATAATATTTACAAAATATCCTTGCAAAAGGAATAGACGGTGAATACACTTGTGTATCAATAGCTATTTAAACTGTTATGATATCTAATAGGTGGTAGTATCACTTAAAAACAGCCAAGAAAACAAAAAATTAGTATTTAATTTCAATACAATAAAAATATTAAACATAAGCAAAAATATACAATTGTTCTGATGTATAATTTATTTTATCTAACTGGAATTACTTAATGTTATAAACAGACTTTGGTATCTTCACAATGTATGTGGCATCAATAAGGTGCACTTTACTTAGTATAGTGATACAATTAACAACTTGTTGGAGTTCTGGAGGCTGTTTTGGGGGTGTGAAGAGATCATTATCAACCAATATTCTCATATTTTTGCTGTAGGATTCAAACTTAACATATTAATAGTAACAGCAGAATGCTTACCTCTTGAATTAAAGTGGCATCATTTCATTTCCTTAAAAATATATCTGAATATATTTAATAGCAATTGCTTCAAAGTTATTTTTTTCTCAACAGAGATTTATAAGCCAGAATTAAATCAATAGAAAAATTATGTAGAAATTTTTCTTACTTTTACTGAGGGAGAAAGAATAGTTTATTAAGATAAAATTAGCATATTTTGCTTAACGACAAACATCGTCAGTAAAATTTAATAATTTCTTTTTTGTTGACCCCCTTTTTTTCTTACAATATCGGAACATATTATATGCATTCCTCAAAATATTTTCTGATCCTTAGTTCAAATGTGAAAAATCATAACTTCAGCAGAGTAATTTTACTTATTGACAAGGTGGAAAATGTAGTTATAAAAATTGTTATTTAGTTTCATTTATGATTTAAGGATGAATCGGGCAGACTATTGGATCTTGGATCTCTTTTCGTTTACGAAGTGTCGGCCTGCGGAGTAGGCCTTTACTTCTTCATCTGTGATAAGTCCTTGAAGGAAGATATTGCACTACTGACAGAAAACGCTAGACTTGAAGCGTGAGGAACCGAGTCTTGGCGGTGAGAGCCAATCAGCAGAGAGTTGAGGAGCAGAGCAATGAGTTGAAAATTTTTATTCTACTTCAAAATGGAAAGGAAATAATAAAATTGAAATAAAATTGTTATATACAGGTAACCTTCCTATAACACGGTATCTTATAACACGGTTTCGTTATAACACGATTCGTAAATTGAGGGAAAATTCCTACAACACGTCATCCTATAACACGGTTTTGTTCCAATGTTAGAGCTTGTTATCGGTCGGCGGAAATTGGTGCCATATTAAAAGTCGCTAAATCAATCGGAGGCAAAGGTTTTGTGGATATGGCTACTGAAGACATTCAAGAATTATTAGTGGAAGAAGAAGTTGACGAAACGGATTTGATGGAAATGGCATCCCTGGATGCAAATCAAATAAATTTTGAGGACGCTGGCTCTGATGAAGATTGTGCAGTTAAGAATTTAACGTTAAAATAATTACAAGAAGGCCTATGTTTAGTGGAAAATCTCGAGTTATTTTTCTTGAAAACAGACCCTTCCACGGAAAGAAGTCGAAAATTCAAAAGGGAGCTGCAAAACTGTTTAACTCCATACCGCGAAATTAGCAATGACCTAGTAAGAATTAGTCAGCAAAGTTCGTTTACAGATTTTTTTAAGAGGTGAAAACATACAAAAACTTTAAATAGAGAAAAAAGTTCTGAAAGTGAAGGCGATATCGTTCCACCCAAAAAACGTTCTCGGTTGATTGTACTGAGCAGTGACGACGAATAAATTCATTAAATTAGGGTTGCGTTAGATTAAAATATTTTTTTTCTTACTTTGTGTTGCATATACATTTATTATTTAACAAAAATTAAGTTTTTATATCGAATTAAAAAAATACTTGTTTTTAATAAGTTTTTGGAGCGTAACCCCCTTTTTTTGTACTAGTTCTGGGTCTCATACAACACGATTTCACACAACACGTTTCTAACATTTTCTAGGAACCTAACTACCGTGTTATAGGAGGGTTACCTGTACAGTGAAAATAGAAAAAATAAGAAATAATCCTGAATAAATGAAGAGTAATATAATGTTAAATATACAAATGCTTTATTCGGCCTATTCTCACTTATTCATCTGAAACGTGGACATTGACTGAGAAGGACAAAGAAACCATCTCCATTTTCGAAAGAAACACTTTAAGAAGCATCTTTGGTGGAATAAAATGGGAGAATACATGGCGAAGAAGAACTAATTCTGAGCTCTATAAACTATATAAAGAACCAGATATTGTTAAATTTATCTCAATACAGAGATTAAAATGGGCAGGACATTTGAGCCGGATGAACGACAATCGGGTGATGAAAAGAATTTTCTTGGCTCGCCCCATTGGCACCAGAAGAAGTGGACAACTGAAACATCGATGGCATGACTGCCTTGAAAACGACCTAAAAACACTAAAAGTGACAAACTGGATGACCTTATCCAAAAATAGGGGGTCCTGGTATGCACTTCTGAGGAAGGCAAAGGGCCACTCTGGGCTGTCAGGCCAATAAAGAAGAAGAATATAATGTTAAATAAGGTTATATAATCTATATACAAAAATTATATATTGAATATATTCCTCTAAATAATGTCTGGCGATTGGCCTATATTTACAGTCTTCTATGAGATACTCATAGCGAAAAACTTGATTAAATGCACCATCTGTGCAGTTAATTCCTTTATTGTCGAATTTTTTATTTAGGTTAGCAATATGCTCTAGAATATCAATAATTTTCAGATCTTTCGAAATGTTTTTATTGCGAATATAGTAGGGCGCTTTAGAAATTTTTCCAAGCATTTTATGTTGAAACACTCTGTTTGTGTTTGTCTCTTGGCGTAATAGTATTCCACACAGGTGAAGCATAAGTGATGATGGGTCTTAGCATTGTAAGGTAGAGCAGTCTCTTGAGTTTTAGTGTTATATTTGAGTTTTTTTTTCCAATTAAGTTGAATAGGCATCCATAAGCTTGAGTGGCTTTTTTAATAACGTTATTGATATGTGCAGTCCATGAAAGTTGAGTTGTAAATGTTAATCCAAGATATTTGATGGTTTTCATTTCCGGAAGGATTTTATCAAATGAGAGATTTTACTAAATTGAAATTATTTTATTTTTCGGGCAGACAATTATAAGAGCAAAATAATTTATTAGAATTTACTTCATATTCTTGGTGGTAGATAAAATTTCTTAAGATTTTATTTAATAAAAATTTATGAATCATATACGGAAAACACGAAAAGAGTTTTATTCACTACATAGTATTTTAAAGTTAATATTTTTATAGTTTATTATCATATCAGTCTTGTGAAATTAATATTACTTTTTGGCATAATTAATTTTTAAGTTTTTCAAATTAAATTCTAAGTGTTTATTTTTATAATTTCCTTCCCCATTAAATTAATTTATATTTTTAATAAGAATGTTGAATATTCAATAAAATTGTTTTTATATGATAATAACTGTAATATGATTACCATTACTTTAAAGTAAAAATATTTAATAAATGCAGACATTCAGAGCAAATATAGGTAATTCGTAATTTTGAATATTCTATTTATTTCTAAAAAATTAGAATTCTGCATGAAATTAAAGGCATGACTGCGTTTTAAGCTAATTTTATATTTATATTCGCATTCTTTTTAAATTGCTAATCAGAAATTTGCCATTTATGCCTTTTCTACTCATAACATTAGTTCATTTAGCGCTTAAAGCATCGAATGGTATAAAGTAATTTGTCTTTTTTATTTAATATGTTAAGTGTTTTCTATATTCTTGAATAATTTATGTTAATTTGAAAAAATGCTGTTTATTATGCTTATTTGAGATAGAAAAACTATATTTTTTAAAATGAATTTTTAACTGCACAAACTATTTAATATCTAAAATTTGTCTGTCATAAAAGTTACGTTTTTACTAAATTAGAGTTATTTAGGATGAATTTAGAATTTAAAATTAATTCTTAAATCTAATTCATTATAATATCAGTTAATTTATCTAAATTGTTTTTAATAATAATATTGAAAGCTTAATGATAACTTTGATCGAGATTTTATTATTACTAAATTGAAATAACAAGAGAAAACTGGCTTACTATTTTCGTTAAAATGAATGACTTTTATCACACATAGGTTATTATAACGATTTATGATTTACATGTTGCTATATAACATAATAGGTAACTTAATAAATGATATTTGTTATAAATCTTTTACGAGCCGTAGTATTTTGCTTCTAATGAAGACTTTCATAAATATAGGGATATATTAACATGTATATCGCGAGAAGTAAATTGGAAGATTCCCAAGCATCATTACTTCATTATTTGAGTATGCAGAAAGTACGATGCAACATTCATTTTACGTTGTCCAACAGAGACTAATACCAAAATTAGACTAATATCAAGACAAATAAATAAAAATAATTAGGATCATTCATTTTCTAGGATACAGTCATGATGTACATCATTCCAAGAAATAATTTTTTAGATGATGAACTGTATCCTCCACATTAAGTTTTCAAAATTTTGAGTCAGATGTTACGATTTGTTATTTTCTTTTGCTTTTAATGGCAGCATCGGCACTTATCATAAGCAAATTGATATTCTAAACTGTTTAGATGGAGTCATGTAAAATTAATTTATAAACTCTGCGTATTTTCTAGGAGCAAAATATGTAAATTACTTCGATGTTTGTATAGCTTACCTTGATGATAATTTATAGTAATTAACGTTTGAATTTATAAACTCTGCGCATTTTCTAGGAGCTATGTAAATTACTTCGATGTTTGTAAAACTTACCTTGATGATAATTTATAGTAATTAACATTTGAATTTATAAACTCTGCGCATTTTCTATTAGCAAGATATGTAAATTTCTTCGATGTTTGCATAGCTTACCTTGATGATAATTTATAGTAATTAACATTTGAATTTATAAACTCTGCGCATTTTCTAGGAGCTATGTAAATTACTTCGAAGTTTGTAAAACTTACCTTGATGATAATTTATAGTAATTAACATTTGAATTTATAAACTCTGCGCATTTTCTAGGAGCAAGATTTGTAAATTACTTCGATGTTTGTATAACTTAACTTGATGATAATTTATAGTAATTAACATTTGAATTTATAAACTCTGCGCATTTTCAAGGAGCAAGATATGTAAATTACTTCGATGTTTGTATAACCTACCTTGATGATAATTTATAGTAATTAACATTTGAATTTGTAAACTCTGCGCATTTTCTAGGAGCAAGATTTGTAAATTACTTCGATGTTTGTATAACTTACCTTGATGATAATTTAGAGTAATGAACATTTGAATTTATAAACTCTGCGCATTTTCCAGGAGCAAGATATGTAAATTACTTCGATGTTTGTATAATTTACCTTGATGATAATTTATAGTAATGAACACATTTGAATTTATAAACTCTGTGCATTTTCTAGGAGCAAGATACGTAAATTACTTCGATGTTTATATAACTTACCTTAATGATAATTTATAGTAATGAACATTTGAATAATAATGAGCTAATTTTGTTGATAATATATTTAGAACTTATAAAAATGAGACATTATAAAAATGACATGGTACAAAATATAGAATCGATTATTTTGTATCACAGAATATAAGAAACTAATTAATTTCACTCACTGATTCAAGTGCAAAACAGAAAGTTTGTTCTATTCCTATGCAGAAAAGCACAATTCAAACATTAATGATTTAAAGAAATGTTATAATAGTTTTTCTCTAAAGTGCATGCATTATTACACATTTTGCTAGAAAAAACACATTATTATTTTTTAATTAGAAATACTTTATGTAATACTTTATATAATTAATTTATTAAATGAAATTTAATTAAAAAAACTTAATTAAAATTTAATTTGGAAAAATCAACATTAATTTATTAAAAGTATTTCTTATTTATATTTTAGTATATTACTATTGTAGGAATCTTAGTTTTTCAGTAATTTAATTTAGAATTTAGGTTCTTTTAACGACATAAAAACATTTAATAAGTTGAAAACAATAACATTTGTTATTGTCATCACTTAATTTAAAATTAAAAAAAGTGTACTGGTATTAACGTGTTTCAGTAAACATTACACTGATTTATTGACTAAATACTAATGAAAAATATATAGAAAATTATTTTAAACTGTCCTGTCAAGGGAAATTATTGTGTGCCAAATGTTTGATTGAAACTTATTCTTTATTATTATAATAACAAAAATTTTGACAAATTTCATTACCTGTGCAATTTATTATCACTCGAGGTAACATATTACTTTTCTTCCAAGAAGGGGTTACAGAAATATTGAACAAATGAAATTATGATGTGTGAGAAGAAATCATTTTATGATTTTAATTTATTACAAGACACTGCTATATTACTGTACACACATATTTGGAATTAGCTTGAATACCATTGTTTGCAATATGATAGTACTTTTCTTATGATAGGCGTAATAACATTGTAATACACATATATAACGATATCAATTACTAATTATATATAAGAGATATATAATGCATCATTCTTTTAGTTATAAACATAAGAAAATGATCAAGGTTGAAATGCTAACTTTTAAGATATAAACTACATAGAGTAAGTTAGTTTGTTACTGTAAAATATTTTGTACTCGAATATTAATTTGAGTGTCATCTACAGGTTGAAATATATTCCTTATCATTGTAAATATCAATGTCTCTTTACTGGGATTCGAACTCATAAATTATTAAATTGATTGTTAGGTTGCTGCCATTCAGATACTAAACCATTACTAAACTTTACATTGCCTATAGCCGTCCAACTTGTCTATTGGTCAGCGTGACTGACTGCTGATAGGGAGGTCATGGGACTAAATCCCGGTTCGGGCATGGATGTACTTTCTCTTTGTCTCTATCATGTCTTTGTCCATTCCTTGTATGAATGTGTTGTGAATGGTTGCCTACCCTATAAATGGGTACCTATGGTATGTGTGTACTGAGGAAGTTGGACTCCACACCTAAATTTGGTGCAGTTGGAAAAGTGGAGCAGCGCACCCCATAGCTGGCACACGACAACAACAACAACAACACGACCTATACAATAGTATGAAATGAATACTTATAATGAGGAAAACTTCTTTCGAATAATTGAGTACATGAGTAATACAGTTCTGAAGTATCATTATTTTGATCACAGTAAAAACTGCTTGCACGGAAATTAAAATAATTAAAAAAATGCTGTTTGTTTTAATTTTATATAATTTGTCTACCCTATTTTGATAAACAAGATACAAGTTTTGCTTGAATTTTTAACTAAAAGGAGGAATAAGCACAAAATGTATACTTAAAGTAAAATTCATTTAAACATTTTTTTGAATTTTATATTCAAGTAAAAGAATTAGACAGACAATGATGACTAATTTTGTATTAGAAGCTTTTAGAAGTGTAATGGGCTGTAAAAATCTCTTAATACTGAATTCATGTGTTTGAAATGCTGTGCTGAATTATACCATTTCAATAAAATTTGTGGAGTATACTATGAAAAGAATTTATATTCTTAGCTTGCATTTAATAGGTAATTAATGTTGAAAAGACATTGCAAATTCCAAATTAACATTCAATATATAAAGGGATTTGTTAATTTTTATAATTCGTTTAAATATATAATTATTAATATTTTGCCACACTTCTTAAAAATGTTTTTTTTATATATTTAAGTTAATATATAATGATAACTTAATATATGCGTAACAGAGCATCTATAAATTATTATAAGCTTTTATATTTGTGCCTTGTATTATTTAATTCATATCATGTGTTTGGGTTTGGTCTTTTTCATACTGAATATATTAATGTATTATGTTGCATCACATTAATTTGGCAACTCAATTGAATAATTCAATTATATATGTCTGATCTTAAAATCTTTACATTGAAATCTGTAGACTGAAGCTATATTAAATGCATTCCCGTGCTTCTTAATACTGCTTAGGTTAAAATTCTAACTGCATTCTCAAATCAAGATCGGAAATATTTCTGAGTGCTAAAACAAAATTTCATGTTATATTAAAATGTTTGAATGAAATAGATATGCTTGAAATTTGAAGAATATATTACTATTAAAATTATTGTGCTGAAATTACCAAGAAAACCTTCAAGTATTCACTTCAAGTGCATACTTGAAGTATATTTTATATACACCTTTAGCTCAAATGGACTGGAAGCTTCCACTTATTGTAGAAGTTTTGATCTTGTATGAAATTCTTTGACTGAATCTCATGTTGTTGTTGTTACTAATGACACTTGGACAAGCCAAGCTCGCTATACCTTGGCTATGTGAATTTAAGTCAATTGGGAGCGTCTTTCGTTTTAATCAGAGCACCATGAAGGTGAAAGTACGGCTTTGCTCTACACACATGCCATAGCTACCCGTTTATAGGGTAGGCAACCATTCACAACTCATTCATACAAAGAAAGAACAAACACAGGATAGATTGAGAGAGAAAGTACATCCATGTCCGAACTGGGATTCGAACCCAGGACCTCCTTGTCCGCAGTCAGGCACGTTGACCACTAGACAAGTTGGGCGGCTGAATCTCATGTTATTGTATTAAGCGAGTGATTATACAAATTTAATATTTGTATTGCTTGAAGTCTCTTTCCATGTAATGACGTCATTTTAATGCAGTATAAAAGAAAGGGGTCAAGTATAAGTTTCATCTCTTGAATGGTTCAAAATTATGAAAAATATATTTCAGTTAAAGCTCATTAACTAATTCTTACAGCTTAGGATTCTTTCCACTTTTACGCTCATTTTGTGTCATAAAATATGAAGGGAATTTGACTACATTTCTTTTCCAATAATTATCTTCAATAGTTCGACTTTCAATCTTAATTAATTGGGTTATAATTTTCGTATTAATATATAGATATATTGAAATTATTGGTTAAGAACTGTGTAGAGCATTTGATGTTGATAAGACTAAACTAGTTAAACAAAAGTTCAGTCTTGGGATTCTTTATATTTTTACGCTCATTTTGTGTCATAAAATATGAAGGGAATTTGACTACATTTCTTTTCCAATAATTATCTTCAATATTTCGACTTTCAATCTTAATTAATTGGGTTATAATTTTCGTATTAATATATAGATATATTGAAATTATTGGTTAAGAACTGTGTAGAGCATTTGATGTTGATAAGACTAAACTAGTTAAACAAAAGTTCAGTCTTGGGATTCTTTATATTTTTACGCTCATTTTGTGTCATAAAATATGAAGGGAATTTGACTACATTTCTTTTCCAATAATTATCTTCAATAGTTCGACTTTCAATCTTAATTAATTGGGTTATAATTTTCGTATTAATATATAGATATATTGAAATTATTGGTTAAGAACTGTGTAGAGCATTTGATGTTGATAAGACTAAACTAGGTAAACAAAAGTTCAGTCTTGGGATTCTTTATATTTTTACGCTCATTTTGTGTCATAAAATATGAAGGGAATTTGACTATATTTCTTTTATAATAATTATCTTCAATATTTTAGAATTTCAATCTAAATTTATCGGGTTATAATTCTCGTATTAATACATAGATATATTGAAATTATTGATTAAGAACTGTGTAGAGCATTTGATGTTGGTAAGACTTAACTAGTTAAACAAAAGTTCAGTCTTGGGATTCTTTCCAATTTTACGCTCATTTTGTCTCATAAAATATGAAGGGAATTTGACTATATTTCTTTTCCAATCTTCAATATTTTTGACTTTCAATCTAAATTAATTGGGATATAATTCTCGTATTATTATATCGATATATGGAAATTATTGGTTAAGAACTGTAGAGCATTTGATGTTGATAAGACTTAACTAGTTAAACAAAAGCCTCAGTCTTGGGATTCTTCACATTTTTATTATGTTCATATGTAATAAAATATGAAAATGAAATTATCTTTGTTTTCCAATAATTATCTGTCCTTTTTAAGTTGTTCAGACAAAATTAACTGAGATTAAATATATGTATTAGTGTAATATATATTGATGTATTTAGAATATATAGAAATATGTGTAAATATACATAATATAATGAAAAACATTGCAAAATCACTTCATTGAAGTTTAACATTATAATTTTTTATTTACAATAACGAACTTAAGCTATGGTATTTATATTTTAACAATATTCTTATTTTCATTATTAAATTCCTTTTAAGTTTTGAATGCTAAAGTAAAAGGGAAAAAATCTATTTTTATATGCCAAGTTTTAAGCTTATTGAAAAAAATGATATTAAAAATTTGTCAAAAATTTAGCCTTGCATTCAAAAGTAGAAATTGTGCCATCATTGTATTAAATTTTGCAGTTGTATTTGAAGTTATGTTAAAAAAATTTCCAGCTTTAATATAATTTTGTTTGCACTGATAAAATTAAATTATTTTGTACTGGAGCGAAACTCAATTAGTTTTGCTATAGCTGTTTAAAAAAAGGAAAATATGAACTGCAAAAACTTTCATGAAATAAAATATTTCTTATCGGATAATTACGATGGAAGAATAAATATAAATGTATGCGTGTATGAAAGTTTTGAACACTTTTTTTTATTCTTCATTGATAATTTGATTTTAAACCAGCATTATTTATTCTTAGGTAGCTCTTTATATTTATTTTAAAAACGCGAAGAATTTTTTTTAAAATTTATTTTTAAGTTAAAATAATTTAATTAACAATTTGGATGGATGATATTGTAGCTTGCTAACGAAATCCGAATATATTAAAATCATTTAATAAAAATGAATATTTTGTTAAAACTTATAAAATTACCTTAAAATGAAAAAAAATCGGCTATTTAATGTTTATTCAAAGTTTGCGGGGATTAGTTTATAATTGTTTTAAATTGAAGTGGTCATTAAAGATACACAAATACTAATAAAAAAATTGATTAAATTCATATTTTTCATCATTTACAGTTTCACTGAGAGTTAATATTTTAAATATACGAAATAATTTGATTTTATGTTATAATACAAGGTTGTTTCCATAATTATACAATATTTGCAACATAATATATTCATTTTAAAATATAGTTTTCCACTAATATATAAGTCTTTTTCATCATATGAAAGTTTCACAATGAACTATTACAACAAACCAGGAATTTACCTTGAATTACTTTAGATTTTTATATCTCATATGTTTCAAGCATAGTCAAATGATAATTAACTTTTAACAACGTATTATCCATATTTTGCACCATACTAGCAACAAGACATGTAACATGAAAGTAAAATGAATGGAAACTTTATTTGTACGATGAATTCTTATAGTCTTTAAGTACAAGGTGATCATAATTTGCACAAGGTGATAATGAACTGCAAATTTAAAAACGCTGTAAAAAAAGAACCACTGGTCGAGAAAGACCTGAAATTTCACCAGGATGTACTTCAAGCAGGGGATTTCGTTTCGCGTGTAAAAAAATATTATAAAAAAAGTGGCCAATAGATGGCGCTGCACAGACGGCTGTAGGTTAATTACATGAATTCTGACATGAACGATAATCAATTGTGGCTGTAAGCTGAACGTTAAACTAATTCTACTATTGTAAGTCAGGTAGATGTTGTGACACTTTTGGTGTAAAGCCTATTCAGAGCGACAAGGTGGTGCCACATCGAATAGGAAAAAAATCGGTTTTTAATTGCCCTGCGGCCAAAACCGTAGAAAAATGCAACAATAATTCGGTTTTTAATTGTCCTTAGTCTTCTTCAAGAAATTTTCAATATGGTGTCCACCATTTTCTGTTAGGAGGTGTAAACGTAAAACGGTTTTTTCCAAGGCAGCTTGGAGTGTATGAGTGCTGATGTTGTTAACGTGCTGAGTAATGCGGCATTTCAAATCCACTAAGGTGTCTAGTGGAGCACTGTACACAACATTTTTTAGAAATCTCCAGAGCCAAAAGTCACAGGGAGTGATGTCCGGTGATCGTGGCGGCCAGGGAGTTGGAAAATGTCGGCTGATAATACGGTCATTTCCAAAATGGCGTTGCATCACCATCAACAATTACTGAGAATTCAAGCTACTCAGCATTTTGTACAAGATGTTGATTTGCATATAACAACCTGTGCAGCGCCATCTATAGGCCACTTTTTTTCCTAAATTTTTTCCCACGCCAAACAAAATCCCCCTGTTTGAAGTACATTCTGGTGAAATTTCAAGTCTTTCTGACCTGTGGTTCTTTTTTTACAGCGTTTTTAAATTTGCAGTTTAATTATGATCAACCTGTAGATCTTGATGTCTTCCGATTCTGGGAGCAATAATGTTTCATAATCATGATTTTTATTTTCAAGGCAACATTAACGTTCTAAAAAATAATTTATAAAAAAATTCTCATAATATTTATATATTATACCCTATTAAAGATTTTTAGCTTAAAATTTTTTTCAGATTTCTAAATAATTTTTTGCGTATATAGTTAGAGTTGTAGAACTATTGATGGAATATATTTTGATGACATAAATTTAAAAGAAAACTCCGCAAGACCGCCATCTTAAAAGAGGGCGTATTTAAATAAATTGAACTCTTCACTTAAAACATTTAGCACAGTTATAAGCTAAGAATTATAGAAAAATTATGAATATTAAGTTAAAATACTGATAATGTTTCGAAACTAAAATTTAATACTGAAGTTTGTAAAAATTTCACAAAAAATCTAATATTTCCAGAGTAAAATTTCACATGAAAACTAAGACTTATTTCATATAATTTATTAAGTGGAGTCTAGTGGTCAGCGTGCCTGACTACGGATAGGGTGGTCCTGGGTTCGAATTCCGGTTCGGGCATGGATGTACTTTCTCTCTCTATCTATCCTGTCTTTGTCCTTTCCTTGTATGAATGGGTTATGAATGGTTGTCCACCCTATAAACGGGTACCTATGGCATGTGTGTACAGCGGAAGTCGGATTCCACACCAAAATAGAGTTCAGTTGGAAAAGTGGAGTAGCGCACCCCATACTGCCAGCCTGGCTGGCACACGACAATGAATGAATTAAGTGCTGCAATTGCAAGTTAAATTTATCTTTTAATTTGAAATTTTTTCTAAATGATACCTTTTTCCGTTGTAGTAATTTACGTATTTACATGTTAATGTGAAACTTAAATGAAAAGCATTTAAAGATACATTTTTTAATCAATTTTTTTTTTTTATATTCATCTATCTAAAAAGTTTTAGAATTGTACCGGATTAAGAAAATATTTTAGTGAATGATTGTTACAAGAAAATTAGCATTTGATATAGTAACGATGAAATTGTTATAACACTGTCAGAAATATCATAAAAATGTAATAAGAATAAATTTCTAAATATGAGGCCGTATTTTGAAACAAATAAATAAATTAGTTTTATAAATTAAACAAAAACAAAAAGGAAAGTGTTATGCAATTCATAATTTTGTTTTAAAATTAACTTTGATTTCATCCATCCGATTAAGCGAGGGAAATGAAAAATAAATTCCGGGCACTTAACACATATATATACTACTGGCCATTAAAATTGCTACACCAGGAAAGCGGCACACCTAACTCGTGAAATTTGCATGGCAGGTAGTTCTTCCTGTGATATGCAAATGATTAGATTTTCAGCGCATTCATACAAAGCAGGCGACAGTAGCGACATCTACAATGTGTATAAAACCAGAGATTTGACAGCAGTTTTCTCATACTCAATTTCCGTTTCAACGTTGTTTTCGGCAAAGAAAGTTGTTGTAATGCCTATCAGCACGTGTCTGACTTTGATCGAGGAAGGATTATAGCCTACCGGGATTGCGGTTTATCGTACCGCAATATTGCTGCTCGCGTCAGTCGAGACCCCATGACTGTTAGCAGAATATGGAATCGATGGGTTTAGGATAATCATACGGAACGTCATGCATGATCTCAGCGACCCCCCATCACTAACAGCAGAGAAGAAAGACATTTTATCCGCATGGTCACAAGGGATCGTACAGCCACGTCACAAACCCTGAGTCGAGAAATGGAGTCATTTGCAAGGCAACAAAGTTCTGCTCGAACAGTTCGACGACGTTTGCAGCAGCATGGATTGTCTGCACGGCGACCATGGCTTCGGCTACCATTGACGCTGCGTCACAGACAGGAGCGCCTTCAATGGTGTGATTAGCATCGAACCTGGACGCGGGAATGGCATCACGTCATCTTTACAGATGAATCTCGGTTCTGTGTACAGGACCATGATGGCCGCATCCGTGTTTAGAGGAATCGTGAAGAACGCGCATTGTCAGCTTGCACTGGACATCGCCATACTGGCGCATCTGCTGGAGTGATGGTATGAGGTGCCATTGGATACATGTCTCGGTCACCTCTTGTTCGCATTACCGGCATTTTGAACAGCAACCGTTACATTACCGATGTGTTAAGGCCCGTGGCTCTGCCCTATCTTCGAGGCCTCTCTAATGCTTTGTTTGAATAGGAAAATGCACGACCGCATGTTGCCCGTACTGTTCTGAACTTCCTTGATACAGAACAGGTTCGACTGTTACCCTGGCTAGCACGTTCTCCTGATCTGTCACCAATTGAGAACGTGTGGTCAATCGTTGCCGAGCGATTGGAACGCCATCGCTCACCATCCACTACTGTCTTTGAACTGTGGCATAGTGTTGAAGCTGCAGGGACTAAGATCCCCGTACATCCCATAAAATCTCTGTTGGACTCCATGCCTAGGCGGATAAATGCTGTTATTGCAGCCAAAGGTGGCTGCTCTGGGTACTGATTTCTCAAGATCTATACATCCTAATTTCCTGTAAATCTAATCACTTATTCTTTCCATTATAATGTATGTGTCTAATAAATATCGTTCTGTTATTTGCATTCCTTCTTGGTGTAGCAATTTTAATGGCCAGTAGTGTACTTTAGGTGTTATGGTTGGTAAGTGTATTTGGAAATCTAAAGTTTTTCTAGAAAATGAAAAATACATAAATAAGTTTATATGCTATTATATTTTAGCATTTTTTAATATCAATAGCAAACTTATGATTATTGAACATATACATCACCAAAATATTCATCTTTTCCTTATAAAATATTGCTCTTTTGTACGTTTTTATTGATTTCATCTTGTTTTTTAAAAATGTCTTTAAAACGGAAAAAAAAAATTAATAAATTTACACGTGTGAAACATTAACTACAAATGTTATACGTTAATAATGAAATGTTTTTTCCTTTGGAAATGAAACGAACTACTCGAAAATACCATATAATTGTATTAACTTTTTTTTTTATATTCGTCAGCTTGTCCTTTCTAAGCTCTTTTAGCTCAGTTTGGTGGGTAAAGAGAAATGCTTTAATTAAGTATATTTTCTTTACGATTCTTCTGATTCATAACATATAGTTTGATAATTAGTAACAAATTTCTCCAAAGCTTACTCTAAATACTTCAAAATTTACGTATACGCGCAAATTTTTGAAAAGAAGCTTGAAAAATATGTCACTACAAATGACATAAAGGAATTAACTCCTACTCTGAATTTCAGGTTTGTTTTTTAGCAATATATGCTATTTTGAATTTAGCTAATTTTATTAATCTAAGTAACAATTTTAACTCAGCTATATTATATATGCTTTGAAATAATTATAATATCAGATTTGTGCGGCATTAGAAACTCAAACATATGAATAATACATGCATTTTTCAAGGTTTATAATAGTTCTTTAATTATATTTGCCAGATTTAAATTTTGTAACATTATTTGTACCGTCAAGACCTTTAAAAATCACTATTTATGTTAACAGTTTTAAAAGAAATGATTTTTGAAATAAAAATGTAAAAAGAATAATAAATATTTAAATAAAAATTTAATAAAAAGATTTTACAATGAAGAACAA
This sequence comes from Latrodectus hesperus, assembly GCA_037975125.1. Lineage (NCBI taxonomy): Eukaryota > Metazoa > Arthropoda > Arachnida > Araneae > Theridiidae > Latrodectus > Latrodectus hesperus. Next base: position 34,766 of record JAJQOW010001174.1, read on the forward strand.
AAATAAAATGTTTTGTTTTACAAACTAAGTAAAATATAAGAATAGTTACTTAAGTATTACTCTGTCAATCATTGCCGTAGAAAACGAAACAATGTCACCAAATATTTTAAATTTTGAACGGAGTAAGCTATTCCGGAGCTAACATCTTATATTTTTCATTTTTAGCGAAGAAAATTTTAAATATATATTTACATTTATATAAAAATCAGAATACGAATTAAAAATAGAATTGTCAACCTTTTGTTCCAATGAAGATATAATTTCTTTGATTTCCCTTTACATTTTGCGAAAAAAAATGGTTAAGGATTTAAACTTGTTAGCTAATATTAATCGAGATTACACAAAATAAAGTGAAGAATTTTGGTGTTAAAGCTCAACATTTTGCCATATAATATTTTGTGGTAAATTATCGGAAGAGATAATATACACGTACCGAAGAATACTGACTATGCCAATAACATTGCTAAATTTTTAAATTGAAAAATGATATTGTCTATGCATTTTCTTCAGATAATTCATGGACAATGCTTAATTACTATTAGTTTTTCTCTTGTTCAGAACTTTTCTCCATCCTGATTCAGCTAGAGATAATAGTAATAAATTTTAAACACATTATGCTTATACGGATTTCATTTTGTTCCTAAATTAAAAACTGAAGCTATCAATACTAGTTCAGTTTCTAATCTTGATTTTTAGTCTGGCTTAGTATCATTAAAGGATAGATCTGCATTGTATTTCAGCATTACTAGAATAGGAAATCGGAAATTTAGTATATATATATATATATATATATATATATATATATATATATATATATATATATATATATATATATATACAGGGTGTCCAGAAAGGACTCCCTGATTTCAAAATTAAACATCTCGAAAACAAAGATAGATAGAGGAATGCAGTAAAAGGTATGTTTATTGTGAAAGCTGTAAGAATTTTATACAGCAATTTGAAATAATAGTTACAAAAGCTGCTTACAGATGGCGCTGTACAATGTACAGCTCAAATCAGCATACATAAATGAAATTATCGTTTGAAAACATTCTTTGCAAATAATCACATCACTATGTTTCCAACGCTAATCTCCTTTCACGCTTCAATAGTTGGGCTTCGGATCACTATTTACACTAAAGATTACGTATGACGATTACAGCGCCATCTGTTTCCAACTTTTGTAACTATTATTTCAAACTGATGTATTATATTCTTACAGTTTTTACTATAAACATACCGTTTACTGCATTCCTCTATCGATCTTCGTTTTCGAGATATTTAATTTTGAAATCAGGGAGTCCTTTTCTGGACACCCTGTGTGTATATATATATATATATATATATATATATATATATATATATATATATATATATATATATATATATATATATATGTATGTATGTATATACAGGGTGATTATAAAAAAACTTTGCCAACATCTGCACTTCTAGCGTCTATTCTATTTAACCGATCAAGATGATACTTCAAATATAGTTCTTTTGAGATATGCGCTCGAGATTTTGTGAATGGCAACACAGTGGCTTTCGCGGTTACAGTTATAGTGACAGAAACTCGAAATTTTCGAATGGCAACGCCTACTTTTTACCATCGCAAAATGTTCAGCACATGCGAAAACCCTAAATAGCGTTGAAACGGTACCGATATGTCCGAAAACCGACGTGTTATACACATACAAACAGTTTTTCAAGGCGCACGGAGGAATAATGCATACGACAGAGACAAGACACTGCTCAATGATGAGAACACATAGATAAAAAAAATCTTTATTAATTTTAAACATTTTCCACATGAGTGCCATCACAGGCAATTACGCATTGCATGCGGGAGATGGTGGACAATGTCGCTGCACGCAACATGGCACGAGGGATGTTTCCAATCTCACGCCGTATAGAATCCTTTAAGTCCGACAATGTTTGAGGATTGCACAGATAAACTCTGGATTTGAGATAGCCCCAAAACCAGAAATCCATAGGCGTCAGATCTGGGGATCGCGCAGGCCACGGAAAAGGATAATAGCGTGAGATGATGCGATCACCAAAATGCTGATCCAGGAGCCTTTTAACTGACCTCGCTATGTGTGGAGGTGCGCCATCTTGCATCCAAACAATGTCATTGAGTGCATTCAGCCGACGCAACTCCGGTAAGACATAATTTTTCAGCATGGCTGCATACCGAGGGCCCGTTACAGAACATGTTGCAGGGCCAGTCGGGGTCGTTTCCTCAAAGAAGAACGGGCCCAGAACAAATGTAGCTGTAATGCCGCACCACGCAGTCACTTTGGCGTCAAATAATGGTACTGGCGCCACAGCATGAGGATTCGTCTCTCCCCAGTGCACACAATTCTTTGTGTTAATGCTGCCATTTAAGGTGAAATGCGCCTCGTCCGTCCATAGTATGCGAAGTGGCCAGTCGTTATCCGCATCATATCGTAACAAAAATGCATTTGCGAAGTCCAGACGTTGTTGTGGGTCACCCGGCTCCAACATCTGGACGCGCTGGAACCGATAGGGAAACATGTGAAGTACCGAGAGCAAGAGCTTGCGGACCGTTGAGTTCGGAATATCCAACACGCGCGCTATGCCTCTTGCGGTTTCTGTGTGTCCTGCAGTCACTGTATGGTGCACTTCCATGACAACGTCCTCAGAAACAGTTGGCCGTCCGGAGCGCTGTTTGTCACAGGTGCAGCCTGTATCTTCAAATTTCCGCACTAAATCACGCAGAGCTTGCAGAGTACATGGGCCGCGTCGTTGTCGATGATTGCGGCAATACACACATAAGGCTTCCGCAGCGTTCATCCCATTTTGGTAATAGAGTTTGATCAATTCACCGCGAACTTTCCTAGGAAGACTCATATCGTCGGCATGTGCGAGTTCCCGAATGACGACTTCGCATACCCGCTTGGTATTTTATAGGTTTCCTACGCTGAATATCTGGCGACCGGCGTTCTGTGATTGGTTTCTTGACTCTGTCATATGCAAATTTATTGCGTGCGCCCAGATCGTGTTTTATTGGCCGGTTTTCAGAACTCTTTTTTGTGTTTGCAGAACACGTCCGTTTTTAGACATATCGGTACCGTTTCAACGCTATTTAGGGTTTTTGCATGTGCTGAACATTTTGCGATGGTAAAAAGTAGACGTTGCCATTCGAAAATTTCGAGTTTCTGTCACTATAACTGTAACCGCGAGGGCCACTGTGTTGCCATTCACAGAATCTCGAGCGCATATCTCAAAAGAACTATATTTGAAATATCATCTTGATCGGTTAAATAGAATAGACGCTAGAAGTGCAGATGTTGGCAAAGTTTTTTTATAATCACCCTGTATATATATATATATATACATAAAACGCTAAATTTTTTTTAATAGAAAACAATGGTACAGATGCCATACAATTTCTTTGCATATGATTTCGTTTTTGTTATATTTCTTTGCGAGTTTTTATATTCTATTTAATGACTCAATTTTCTAATTCTAATAATTTGTTCAATCATCTGGGAGAATATTCATTACGTTCCATTTTATTTGAATCTTTAGCACTGTGAAATAATTTTGAATACTACAATTCAATAAATATTTCCCATTTTTATTTGAATTTACAAAGAATAATTATAAAAAATTTCTTGTAAGCTTCAGAAGAAAATCCCATTCTTTTATTTTTGTAGTTTGTCTCCGAAATGATATTAAAGGTGTTATATACCATCTGTTCCACCCTTTAGTGTAAACTAAACTGTTGAAGAATGTATATCGATTTGTAGAGCCACTTCTCTATTAAAGCATACAAATGTATTGAAATCAATAATACATTGTGTGAGAACTAGGTTTTGGATTTTAGGATTAGGAAATCGAAACAGGAGGATAGAAAAAAGGAAGTAAAATAACAGTGTAAGGTTGCCAAAATTGTAAGAAATTCATTGTATTATTGCTTTTTTACGTCTATAAATTTGTTCCGAAAATTAATAAATTGATAAAAAGGATAAAAAGTGATACTTTTACCACATATTTCCAAAACTCTTTTGGGTAAAACTCATCATTCTAAAGTACGTAGAAGGGGGGGGGGAGAGATAAAATGCTCTAAAATGCGAGTGTTATCAAATTATTATTGAAAATCATTGGACCTCAGGTTTGTTTTTAACAAAACAAAGTTCTTGATTAGATTATTCGTAACATATTTTTCTGCATTTGCTTGAATCATGGCTTTTATTTGCAATTCATTTTCTTTTTATTTGCAGCATTACCGTTACATACTATTTCTGTGTTTTCTTCTTTATGTAGGATTTATTCTTGGCTTATTTTTGGTGATGAATTCAACGTTGCTTTAGTCTTAGTAATTTCAATATATTTTGCGATAGTTCTTTTAACAAAAGTTTAGTTATTTTGTTTCAAGATTTTATGCTTCATTTGAAAATTATTCCTAATTTCTCTAAAATGACATATCTAATTTGAATCAATAATTTTTTTAATTCTTGTTGTTGCTTATGACACTCAGACAAGCCAAGCTCACTATGCCTTTTGGCTGTGCGAATTAAATCAATAGAGAGCGTCTTTCTTTTGGATCACAGCACCACGAAGGTGAAAGTAAGACTTTTACTCTTATTAAGGTGCCTCGTCATTTTGAACCATGGTCCGGTGACGAGGCTACACCTGAGCTGACACCCTCCTCTCCACATCCACGCCACACCAGCGGAAGGACTTTGGACGTCACAGATTAACGTGGACACGTCCCCAACCCACGGAGTTCCAGCAATTCAGTGAAGGAGAATACACCGTGGTCACCCTCCCAACCACTGCCCGCGGCAAATGATGCTACACTTTGCTGAGCTTACGGGAAGCGGCATGAAGCTACTGAGCAACTGGAACTCATGTTTGGTATGTAATCGCAGAATGCTTAATATGTGATCAGCCAACAGATTTTTTCACCTCATATTGTCTATATAATCTCTAGCAATAAAGATAAATTATTTTATCTTTATTGCTAGAGACCACTATTATTTATTGCTAGAGATTTTTTTATTGCTACACTTTATTGCTAGAGACCACTTTATTGCCACTGGAGTTCTTTTTTAATTCTTTTTTCTCGAAATTGGTTTTGAAGCTTGGGTCGTACAGTTCAATATTGGAAAACGGATATATTCGAATTATGTTCACTTAGCAAGATTACATTATACGAGAAGACTGTCGTATACTTATCAGACGAGGCCCTCTGCCTAAACCTCAAGCACGTCCCTGTAAAAAAAAAAAAAAAAAAAAAAAAACACATTATACGAGGTGGATTGAAATTGTGGGTAGCAATCAGCATAGTTGAACGAGAGAAGTTGAATTCAAAATAGCATATGGATGAGCGCCAAACATACGCAGATAAAAAATATGTCAAAACTTACGATGCAATCAATGATGATGATTTCTTTCTATAAATACATTGTGCATCCAGACCACATAGCTCATTTTGTAGGATGCTTAAAAAAATAACCCAACGCTAGAGTTGCAAAAATGCTGTTTTGATTTGAATAATATCGGATGCGCTGGGGATTCACTCTATGTTGTAAAAACTGCTGACTCGTTCCTGTAGAAACAGTTCATTCCACGAATCCGGAATCTCGTTTCAAAGAGAAGAACAAAAAGTTGTTTGACATTTAGGGTTCAGCACCTATCATGCGTTGGAGTAATGAGCACCGTGAAATTGTAGTAGACGTCTACTTTTCCTAATGCTTCATTTCAGTGAGAAACGATTCGGAGTGGGCAGCGCGTTTTCCCGATTTGACCCTACGCAATATCTTTTTGTGGGAGTATTTAAAGTCATGTGCCTATACTGACTGCCCATAAACTTTGGAAGATCTGAAATATAAACATTCAAAGGGAAATGGTGAACATACTTGCCAATGTGCTGGAGAGAATTATAAAATTCATCCAATGTATCATCAATGACAAACGTCACTCCTCCAATATGATGTTTAATATAATAAAAGCTAAAAATTTAAATATGCAAATTTTGTATGCAAAAATAAAAAAAATCTTTAATACTTTTTACGTTATTGCAATATATATATATATATATATATATATATATATATATATATATATATATACGAGGGTAACTCTGAAATTTTTGAGATACAACTAGGTTTTTAAAGTTATGCTTACAAAATGTTAGGTGTATTCAAAGTAGTCTCCTCCAGCATCAATGCACTTTTGTAGACGAATTTTCCACAGATTAAATGCCTCAAGCCATTCATTTCTTCGAATAGATGAAAAAAATGCATTTATAGCCACATCAATCTCTTCTTCTGAATGAAAACGACGTCTTCGTAAGTTCTTTTTTAGATTAAAGAATAACCAAAAGTCGCACATAGCTAGATCAGGTGAATACGGCGGATGTTCAATCACTTTAATTTGTTTTTGTTTAAAAACTCAACTGTTGATCCGGCTGTATGTGAAGAAGCATTGTCATGGTGAAGCATGAGTCCCCTTCAGTTCTTGTAGAATTTCTGGAAGACATTGAGTGGTATACCAGTTTGTTGTTACTGTCTTCTGTCCTTCCAACTTGATGGCTTTGACCAATCCCGCACTTCTGAAGAAAACGGCATACATCACTTTTTTCAGTGCGCGTTGTTTTTTCACCATTGTCGGCGTGGGATCATCTTCAATGACCCATACTTTGCTTTCTTGACGTGTTGGAACCTCAAAAAACGGTATGTACGTTTCATCACCTGTTACAATTTTGGAAATGATGCGGTGGCCACCATCATTCGGCATATTAAGAGTTTCTTTACTGATTCTGATACGCTCCTCTTTTTGATGCTCAGTTAGATTATGGGGAACCCAACGGCAAACTACTTTTTTCATATGTAATTCTTTATGAATGATTTTGTGTATGGCTGCGGATCCAATGTTAAGTTCTTTCTGTATCATTTGATAGGTACAGCGATTATCATCCATTAGCATTTTTCGTATGGCAGACACATTATCCGGGATTTCTGCCGACGGCGGCCTTACTGTGTGTTCTTCATCCAGAAGAAAATTCCGACCTCTTCTAAATTCTCTAAACCATCTGAATACAGTAGCACGAGCTAGAGATTCATCACCCAATGCTAATTGCAACCGTTGAACGCATTCTTCTTCATTTTATCCTGCTTTGAAATCGTAGAAAATCATAGCGCGAAAATGTTCTCGCGTCAACTCCATTTTCTTTTCTGTTTAAAATTTATTCCACGCTAAACAAGTTGAAGTAAGTCAGTAAAAAATTATCTTCTGTGTTAAAATACTTTGTACTTTAAAATTAAACCATTATTTTTATTTTGTAAATTCTCGTCTGCGCGTATCTCTCAAAAATTTCAGAGTAAACCTCGTATTGGAGATGGATACATTTAGACCTAGTGGCAAGGCTTATTTGTGTCGATGGATTAGTTTAAATTCTGCAACTTATATATATATATATATATATATATATATATATATATATATATATATATATATATATATATATATATATATATATATATATATATATATATATATATATATATATATATATATATATATATATATATATATATATATATATATATATATATATATATATATATATATATATATATATATATATATATATATATATATATATATATATATATATATATATATATATATATATATATATATATATATATATATATATATATATATATATATATATATATATATATATATATATATATATATATATATATATACAGGGTTAGCAAGAAATAAGTTTCCCACTTCAGAGGGCTGTAGAATACTTTCTATTTGTCCAAATGAGATAAAATTTGAACTACAAATAATTCAAATAATGCGTTTGACATTTATTAAAAAAATAATAATAATACAAAATTTTGCCTATAGATGGCGCTGTAATACTAATGGTATTTATTTGCATATACTGAAAATATGAAAAGTCATTTGCTTTACAGCGCATGCCTATTAGCATTATCTTTGGGTAAAAAGAAGTCGGATTCTGAACGAGCATTAGTTACTTCTCTGCACATCATGCCTTCATTGCAAGAAAAGGCGCTACTTGTAAAATTGTTCTAGCAGAATCAGCAGAACTCCTTTGCAGCTGTAAAAAAATTTCGCCGTGTGAAGCAGATACGAAGAGGTCCAATGTCTCCATGTGCGTTACGCAAGATAATGCAGAAATTTGAAAGAAGTGGACAACTTGCAATTCTTCCCGGTAGAGGACGAAAGCCAATCCAATCTTCTAGCGTCGAAAATGTGGCTACCGCGGTCGTTGAAGCCAGCAGTCAGTCGCCGGATGGTAGTGTGAGTGTTCCAGTTGTTTCCCGTGTATTGGATATGCCGCAATCCACTGTACGAAAAATCTTACGGTGGATTTTGCATTTTTATCCCTTCAAAATCAAGCCTCTGCACTTGTTGCAGGACGGGGACTCAGAGGTTCGTAAAACTTTTGCACTTCAATTCCTTGCTCGAATGGTGGTTGACGTCACTTGGCCATGGAATATTCTGTGGACCGATGAAGTCCACTTTCAACTTAATGGGCAAGTCAGCACCCACAATTGTCGAATTTGGGCAGCGGAAAACCCTCGCGCTATCCAGGAAAAACCCTTGCATCCAGAAAAACTGTCAGTATGGTGTGGGTTTACGGCTACTTTTGTGATTGGACCGTATTTTTTTGAAGAGATAACTGCAAATGGAATCAAAACCTGTTCGATCACAGGACAACGTTACTAAGATATGCTGAGGGATTTTGTAATCCCACAATTTCAGCAGCGTGGATGCCTTCATGACATCATTTTCATGCAGGATGGCGCACCTCCTCATATTGATCGTCGTGTAAAGCAACTGCTAAGACAGCATTTTACTGAGGCACGGGTTATCAACCGTCATTTCCCTACGGCATGGCCTCCTCGTTCTCCGGATATCATCCCCTGTGACTTTTGGTTGTGGGGTTTTTTGAAGAACAATGTCTACCGTAAAAGGCCAGCATCTGTACCAGATCTGAAGGACAGCATTCGGCGCCATATCCTTGATATTCCGACAGACTCACACCGGTCTGCTGTCAAAAATATGGTTTTGCGATTAGAGCACATTGTTGAAAATGAAGGAGGGCATATTGAATAGTTGTAATGCTACTATTTTATTATTATTTAACATTCATAAAGCATGCTAAATGTTTTATATGTATTACAGCGCCATCTATCGGCGAAATTTTATGCTAATTTTTTTTTAAAATAAATGTCAAGCGCATCATTTGAATTATCTGTAGTTCAAATTTTATCTCATTTGGACAAATAGAACGTATTCTACAGCCCTCTGAAGTGGGAAACTTATTTCTTGCTAACCCTGTATATATATATATATATATATATATATATATATATATATATATATATATATATATATGCATGTTTGTTATTTATAATACATGCTTCATCATCTGTGAGCAAGCTTATATATTGGTGAAGTATTATAAGAATGTTATTATAAATTGTATAAAGCTACAAGAATTTAGATTTTTGATTGAAATTAGACTTTGACTGATAAATGTTTTAAAATCTTATAAAGTATAGTAGTTTTAAAGGAGATTTATTAAGGCTTAAAACATTTTTACTAATAAGTTTAGAAAAATCCTATAAGTAAAGTTTAATTGGATATGTTTCACTGCCAGTTTTAAGAATATGAACATTTAACACCATTTTATATAATTTTGTACTAAATAATTTTGTAAACTAAAAATTAAATTGTAAGTGTATGTGAAAAGTTAGATATTTTCATACTTTTTGCTTAGCAATAATTTAGAGGGAAGCTTTCATAATTTAAAACAGATCTTTAACTAGAAATTTATGACACTGAAGACAGATTTACAAAGATATACGTGAATTGTGACTTTGTGACTATATCATTTATATTTGTATATATATTAAAATGTAGATTAAATTCAATGTGGCAAATTCCACCCACGCACCAATAATACTCTGGAACATCTGGAACTCTTCTGGAAATAAAACGTAACCTAATATCTCAGACTGCCTTGGCCAGATTCTCAAGTGGACATCTAAAATGTTTCTCGTTTGAACTTCGTACAAAAAATTATCCCACTTCTAAAAACTGCTGTGACCATCCAGCCTCACCGAAACATATTCTGGATTGCGTTGGACTTTCCCGGGAGGATTTATCCTCAGATCCCCTGCAAGTTATCGACTTTCTGACTGTCAACAATTTATTGGAGTTGATATGACTAATGTCAGATCTTAAGAGAGAAAAAGCCACAACAAAAACATATACATTAAGCTTTTATGAAGAAGATATTGCTAGCAGCTATGTTACAACACCATTCAGAGTTTTCGCATTAAAGAGTGCTTACTTTACTTAAATGAGCCAATTCCTCATCATATCGAGATTATACTTGAGTGACAACAACTGCCCCCATATTAAAACCACAACTGAAAACTTAGAATAAAGTTGTCTTTACTTTATTGTCTATTTTGTTATTAAGTATTTCACACACAATTTGTTTTAATGTTCTTTCTTTAACGAGGTAAGGTTTTCTATACTAAAGATGCCAAAACTACATTTACAATTTTAGACTAGATAAATGAACACTAAATAAGTAAGTCATCCGATACAATGTACCTATGTTTTCACTTTAAATAAAAAAATAATTTCTTTAAGTAGTTATGGATAGTAAAATTGCTATAAATCCACTAAACTACTAAGATCGAAACCTTTTAAACTGTATGATGTACCTACTATTAATTAGTAATAGAAAAAATATTAATTGTAACTTGCTTAATTAACTATACGTAAAAATCTTTAATATGTAGTTTTTATAGTTACGGCATATATTAAAAATAAATAACTAAAGCACCTCAAGATATCTATTTTGAAATTCAAAATTTAATTTGTAAGTTATTCTGTGTTAAATATCCACCAAAAATTTTCATTATTTTTGTTGACTTCAAATACTTTTTGCTCTTTATAATTTGGAAGTCTTTTAAAATTATAACGATATATTGATTCATGATTTAGAAATTGTTGTTTTAATTTATTTTTGCGAATTAAATATTAACATCCATTTTTGTATTGTTTCCGGGAGAAGAATTGTGATCGAAGCGGGTGATAACCACATTTGTTCCAGATATTTTACAATCTTGTTAATGCATTCTAGTTAGAATAGGCTATATTTGACAATAGAGTAAAAGCAAATGAAAATTTTTTATAATGTACAGTACGGACTAATTTGAATGATATGCTCCATTGTTATTTTCTCATTATTGAATATTCAAGAACTAATTTTTATCGAAAAAAAACAAAACTTTAAGTTTTTTTTATCAAGTTTTCTACAACAAAGGATGTTATTGTAACGACGAATTTCACAAATAAAAGCATTCGTATTTAATCCTCCAATCGTAAGTCATCTTAGAGAATAATAGTTGTCAAAAAATATAGCTGATTGATTTATCGGTTTGAGGCGTTCCATAAACATATGTTTCATCAAAAATTACAAAGAGATTATCGCAATTGAAAATGACATTATTTATTACTAAGTGTTTTGGTTCTTAATATTGTTTTTGTTTATTTTGTTGGAAATTTGTTTTATTTATAAAATTTCTCTGTTAATGGAGATAAAAGAAAACACTATCATTAAAAATTTCAAAAGTCATCGAAATACAAATTTTAAAATATTTTGTGAAGTTTATCATACATAAACATACATCCATTTGCTTATTATTTTGTTTTTTCCAATTTACAACACTTATCAACATTAATTTAAGAAAAATTTTTTTTAAAGAATTAAAATTTTCTTAAGTATGCAATGAAGCGCAGTTTTCTACATCAAAATTTAAACAAATTTTAAAAATAATTTTATGAGAAATTTTCAATTATTAATTTTAATATTCAAATTATTCAACAAGCATAAAAAATGAGTTTCCCTGACTGTAAAATTATAATGTTTAAAATAAATATGATTGTTATAAAACTTGATCAAAATAATTACATTACTTTTAAGGGTAACTGAATGATTCAAATATGCCGATTGCTACGTTTTAATCAATATATATATATACATTATTCATGGTAAAAAATTCAAATATTTAAATATATGAATGAAAATGATGAAGGTATAAGATTTTTATTATAACTCGACAAAATTGTTAACTCTTAAGCTCGGAACAATGAAAGTTCTATTATTTTTAACCATATTAAAAATAAATGCTAAAAATATCATCATTTAATAAAAAGATAAACCTGTCATAGATTTTTTAAATATTATTAAATTCATTGTTTGTATATATATATATATATATATATATATATATATATATATATATATATATATATATATATATATATATATATATATATATATATATATATATATATATATGTAATGTATGTATAAAGATAATTTTATATATTTAAAACTATGTTTTAATGATCTGCATGATATTCAATGAAATTTTTATCGTGATAATGCACCTTTCTTTAGTGTCAAGAAACACAATTAGATTTGAACTATTATTGTCAGATTACATCTGTCTGTCTACACACACATATACAGAACATCCACACACACACATATATACTAATTAATTACTTCTATTAATATATATTATGTGTTTAAAACAATTTCATGTATGTATATATATATATATATATATATATATATATATATATATATATATATATATATATATATATATATATATATATATATATATATATATATATATATATATATATATATATATATATATATATATATATATATATAATATATATATATATATATATATATATATATATATATATATATATATATATATATATATATATATATATATATATATATATATATATATATATATATATATATATATATATATATATATATATATATATATATATATATATATATATATATAATATATATATATATATATATATATATATATATATATATATATATATATATATATATATATATATATATATATATATATATATATATATATATATATATATATATATATATATATATATATATATATATATATATATATATAGATAGATAGATATAAGAAATTGTTTCTTGGATAAAATAATTAATTTTATTTTATTTGATGGAGTATATTTAATTCTTCATACGGAATTCATATTTGAATGTAGATATTGTAATAAATTGAGTAGTTAAAAGTGCAATATTTTAGGGCAGAAAACAGAATTTAAACATAGATTTTATTAATAAAGGATTGATAATATATTTTCTGTCTTCAGTGAAAAGTTTTTTATTATCATTTTATCACTTTTTAAAATCATTGCTCTACATAGAGGCATTGTTTTAACTAAAAATAAATTCTTTCTTTTATTATTTAAGACCGATATAATTAGTTGTTGAATTTGTCTCTCATTATTCAATTTTCATTTTTATGGGGAAAAATATAATCAAATCACCTGGGAAAACTAAATCATCCACTTTAACAATGGTAAATTTTATATATCACTGTAACACATCTATATTAACTCTACTGACAAGAGATGGTGTTATATACCCAATAGACTCACAACTTACAATATCCAATAAGAAATAGATGATAGAAGAGAGATGTGAGGAATGGAAGTCGAACCATCCGGTTCATAAATAATTTTGTTTATTAATTTGTACTGTGCAGGTACTATGTAACCTTGTTTACAATTATTAAGTATTTTCTTTTTTTACTGTTTTAATCATGGGTAATGTCGTAATAAATGTTTTGTTTAGTATTATTCTAACTTACATTTTATTACGTCCCTACATAATTCTAATTTTAGTTGTTCAAATATTTTTGATAAAATTAAAACGTAAGGTGATGTCCATTCCGCATGGGAATTCCACAATCAAATAGCGCATTAAGTTGAATTTATTGCATTACATTGCTGAAAATCAGTAGAAAATTATATTTGCATTTAAAATTAAGTTACGGGTATTGATATAATCTTTCTAATACGGATTGTTATATAAGCTATTGCCCAAGTTTTATAATGAAATGATTCTGATTTGATAATTAAGCATCTATTTGATAATTAATAATTTCTCCAAACAGAATGTCTCGAAGGTATTCAATCAAAAAGGAAAAACTTGTCGTTTTCATTCGGAATAAGAAATCGATTATTTCTTCACTTCATGTAAAGGAAAAAAAGCTGTTAAATATGCTACGCAAATGTGTCGATAGGGAAGAAATTCCTTGAGCGTCATTTCAAAACCGTTCTTGCATTTATTGAAAAAGACTCCCAACAGAGTTGTGCTATAATGAAAGAAAAGTTGAAGCTATTATAATCTGAAGGTAATGCTCAACAATAAAAAAAAACAATTAAGCAAAATTAAAACAGTAATTAAGCCGTAATTTCGAGAGCATCAAATATTATTTCCCAAAATAAGAAATAGTATGAAGACGGTGAAATAATCCTTTTTAGAAATATCGGATGGATTACCTGATAATTTCAAAAAAATGTTTGCAGTATTAAATTTATATAACTTCCTAAAACTGCAATAATGGAAGAGCTCCAGTGGCTCAGTAGCTTCACGCCGCTTCCCGTAAGCTCAGCAAAGTGAAGCATCATTTGCCGCGGGCAGTGGTTGATTTTACATCAATTTTTAAACCGTATTTGTAATAGCTGCAATATTAACCATTACTTTGCAATGACTAATTTTCTAGGCATTTTCTTTTCTTCTTTTTCTGAGCCGTTAAAATGTTTTAGCTCTTGACTGTTGAACTTAAATGTTAAACTGAATGCATTATATACTTTACAAAATGAATTACAAGTAATAAGGTAGATTTTAATTTTAATAGTAGAAAAAAATGTGATTTAAATTCTAAATTTTAAATAATATTCTAGTTGTATGTTTGGCAATATTGTAACCTTGCTTGTGGATTTTCAAACAAGAAATGGCAGTTCAATCATTTAAGAGAAAGTAATCATTATAAGTGCACATTTTATAGATTTTTATTTATAATATTTATGAGTTTTTGTTTGAGGTCCAGTGGCTCAGTAGCTTCACGCCACTTCCCGTAAGCTCAGCAAAGTGAAGCATCATTTGCCGCGGGCAGGGGTTGGGAGGGTGACCACGCTTTTACTCTCCTTCACTGGGTTTCTGGAACTCCATGGGTTGGGGACGTGTCCACGTTAATATGTGACGTCCAAAGTCCTTCCGCTGGTGTGGCGTGGATGTGGAGAGGAGGGTGTCAGCTCAGGTGTGGCCTCGTCACCAGACCATGGTTCAAAATGACGAGACACCTTAATAAGAGTAAAAGTCTTACTTTCACCTTCGTGGTGCTCTGATCCAAAACGAAGATGCTCTCTATTGACTTAATACTCATTGACAAGGGCATAGCGAGCTTGGCTTGTCCAAGTGTCATAAGCAACAACAACACAATAATGAAAAGTGTTGAGATCTTGAATTTTGTGACGTTATCTCTCAACTAAAAACTAATTTTAATCTCACTGCAGCAGTTTCCTCCCTGTAACTTGAGGAATCGGTTGATATAATACATACTAAGTATATCACTCCTGAAAAAGCAATTTTTAAAAAATCTCAAATAAAGAGGAAATTAATATATTTTGCACCTCTTAATGGATATTATACGGGAAAGGATAAAGGTCGCTTATAAGCTCTGAAAATATTCCTTTAAAACGTTTATGGGGTTAACGATTGACGGAACTCCTGCGAGGGTCTACAGGAAGAAGAATTTCATAACCTTGTGTCGTAAAGAAAGAGTTTTCCAAAACTTACTTCTTATCATTGTGTAATATCCTAGACTCACTATCTAGATAGATTTTCTTTATGAGCAATGCCATGAAAACAACCGTAAAAATAGGTAACTCAGGTACTCAGAATAATAGGAAGATAATTCAGAGACGTTTGTTCTGAGCTCTGACTGATGAACTGTAGTGATCTGCTGTTTTATTCATAGAATCGTTAGTTGGTTTGAGATTATTTTTATCATATGTATTAATGAGTAGTTTTTTGAAAGAAAAAAGCAAATCCTTCCGGAAATTAAAAAATCCGGTTAACATTTTAAAGTAAGGATAAAAGTACTGGCATACAAATTTAGATGTTGCTGCATTCTCATAAAAGCTAGAAATGTAGGAAAAATTATCTTAACTTTTTATTTTCTTACAGTATGTTCTTATGATTTTCTAATAAAAATCGAGATATTAACTGTATACAGTAATTCTTTATAAATATGGTGGTATTAATATCTGGTATAGAAATTATTTCTCAGTTGACATTGAAATTTAATTTATAGAGAAAATTCTTAATGTCTAATATTTGTTTGCTATTCAATTCATAAAATATTCTTTTCTAGTAAAAAATAAACTCAGGTGAAAAGGTAGAGAAATATCTAATCACCATTTAATTTTAAATGTATAACAAATGAAAAGGATTAATTTAAAATATATTATATCTATAATTTGTTTAATATAATTATCAGTTTTACATGTTTGCATGAATTCAAATGGAATTGAAATGAATTATTTACTTTGGAGGAACAAACGTAAAGAAGATAAAAATAATCAACAAGCAGTAAAAACCTCTAAAAACACCCCTGGTTAAAAACAAATGTAATAAATGGTATTTAATAAATAAAAACCTTGAATTTAAGTTTTATCATTATCAAGAGATATTTAGCCCATGTGTTTATATTTTGTTATAAAATTTTGAAATTATTATTATTAAATATGAAAGGTTAGATTTTAACACCTTTACAAATAAATAAAACAGTAAAAAAGTATCATTTAAAAAAGAACCCATACCTACGATAAAAGCACTAAAATGAATTTCTTTTCAGTGCTTTTATTGTAAATATACTGAAACTTTAAAATAATTTCATGGAGTTTTGATTTTTTAAGATACACTGAAGCTGTAATCTGACTTATGTCTTTAAGAGAGAGAGAGAGAGAGAGGTATATTAAGTTTTATTCTATATCCAATTAAAAATCGTCATCCTGAGAAAGTTTATGAGAGCAGTTAATACTCTTCTGATGGTATGAAAATTTGGAAAGATGGTGTGTGTGGTAAGTGTATGTATGTGATGTGTGTATGTATGTGGTGTGTGCATGTGGTGCGTGTATGTGGTGTGTGTGCAATGTTTTTGGTGTCGACTTTGTCACCTGACTATGTTTCAAAATCAGAAGATAATTAACTTTTTTAAGTAATTAGATAAGTAAAAATCAATATCTGAAAGCGTATGTATATTTTTTGATATAAGGCTTAAACATACATGATTCTTGGCAAAATATATCTGATTATACAAAATAGAACTGATCGACCACAAAGGGAATATCCCATCCCATTTGTACCTTTAATAAAATAATTGAATAGCCCTAACTCTCTTTCGTTTTCACTAACGTTTCCACTATTTTCTGATACTCTTCAAATAAAGATGTTTTTGAGAAACTTAAAGCATGGCTTCCTCTTCTGTTTGGGTTGAAAATCCATTTTCTGAAGCGTAAAATGAGATCCACTTATCAGTTTCTTTGAATAAATCGCAATCACTTGAATTTATTTTTGATGTTTGTCTAGCTAATGCAATTCTGATAAAAATGAGTGATTTCTACTAGTTCGAAATTGCAGTGAAATGAAGTGAAAGGAAATTTCGTTTCATCATTGATTCGCTTTAACCAGATTCTTAACTGTTGCTTAATTCTTCACTCAGACTACCAAAGTTCCGCATTAGAAAACAAATATTACCGCATGACTTGAATCTAAATAAGAAACGCTGTTTTCAAACTTTTTAGTAATTAGTTTACCACAAATATTGAGAAGGAAATTAAGCTATTTGGGGGGGGGGATTTATGTCCGTTATTTATGTTTAGAATGCATTAAATTTAATTTTCTGAAAAAATTTCCATACCAAAAAATGCTTTAAGCTTTATTGATATATTTTAATCAAAAAATGAGCAGAACCTTAATATTTTAGAAACAAATAATGGGAATTATATTTTTTTTTGAATTCACAAAACGTATTTCACCAATTTGCTTTTTTATTTATATTGATTTTCTGAACATATTTAAGTATAAGAAAATTTCCTCAATACTTACTAATTTGAAAATTTTTGTTGTTGAATTTGTTATGAATTTTTGAACGGGCATGTTTGAAAGTCTTTTTAGGCAAGTGAAAGAACTAAAGAATCATAAAATATTTATGTGATATTCAATGTTAAAATGATTTTTCTTTAGTTAGCATTTAAACAATTTAAAAGGCATTTTATTTTTTTTGTAAAATCGTATAGTAATACTCATATTACATTTTAAAAGTTGAAAATAGAAATTAAAATGAATTATTTTTAATATGTTTTAAGCTTCTTAACCAACAACAATTATTAATACAATTTGTAAAACAAAAATATACTTATTATAAATTTATACGTAATATAGAAAAGGAACTACATACATACACATTCCTGCACACATACACACCTACGCAAGTGTAAATAACTGAGGTAGGTAACTAGTCAACGATGCGACGAGCTAGAAATTACCTACGTCAGACTAAAGATGCTGGACAAAACTTTTAGATGGATTGAATTTTCTTGATACATAGCAGGTTATCAAGGTTTAAATGATTTTGTGGTCAGCCCACAATGGATTGGACGTGAAAAATGTTAAGAATGAAATGTCTCAGGCTTAGCAACGGATTATGAAATGATGGTTTAATTACATATTCCAATAGACTACATTTTTATTATTTTAGTTATGAAAAAGTATTTATTATCGAAAATTTTGAAATAGTTTAAGCTAATATGAATTACTGTTATTTATTGGTAATATAAGTTGATAAGCAGAATGATTTTATTTTATATGTATGTAAATAATCACACACACACACACACACACACACACACACACACACACACACACACACACACACACACACACACACACACACACACACACACACACACACACACACACACACACACACACACACACACACACACACACACACACACACACACACACACACACACACACACACACACACACACACACACACACACACACACACACACACACACACACACACACACACACACACACACACACACACACACACACACACACACACACACACACACACACACACACACACACACACACACACAACACACACACACACACACACACACACACACACACACACACACACACACACACACACACACACACACACACACACACACACACACACACACACACACACACACACACACACACACACACACACACACACACACACACACACACACACACACACACACACACACACACACACACACACACACACACACACACACACACACACACACACACACACACACACACACACACACACACACACACACACACACACACACACACACACACACACACACACACACACACACACACACACACACACACACACACACACACACACACACACACACACACACACACACACACACACACACACACACACACACACACACACACACACACACACACACACACACACACACACACACACACACACACACACACACACACACACACACACACACACACACACACACACACACACACACACACACACACACACACACACACACTTACTTTCTAAAAATAAGAAATTTTCATCAAATTTGTTAATTCAACATTGGAATATCAATAATCAAGTTATTAAATCAAGTAATTATAATGTTTTTTTCTTTTTTATAATATTATTTATGTATACTTGAATACATTTTCAGTGCACTTCAGTAAAGTTTGATAAATAGCAATATTTTAATATATATTTAACACATTAGAATATCAATAACGAGTATTTAGCATGTTTAGTTTTTTGCATTTAGCAATTTGCATTAGCATTTAGCATGTTTAACGAGCATTTAGCAATTTGAGCATTTAGCATGTTTAGAGAAAAAGAAATAAAAATTTAAATTTTTTTCTTTCATTTGTACATGTATTCAAATAATTGAGAAAGATGAATTTAATCTAAATTTACATGTACTATTCGGAGTATAGTACATATTAGCTGTTATTTATAAAAATAATTAAATACTAATTAAAATCAACTAAAGCATAAATATTAGTTCTAAATTTGTAAATTAGCAGCTTTAGTTATATACAGTTTATTGAAGCCACAAAAAACGCCGGAAAAATATTATTTTTCTTATATAATTATTTTTACAATATTATCAAAAAAATGATTTTTGTTAATTGTGTTTGTAGTATGATAAGATTAATGTAGCTAATGAATAGTGTGTATTATCAGCAATAATAATCATAATAATCATTGTGAGAAACATGATTATACAAAGTTTAGACACGTGAATCGCAAGCAGTAGAGTAATATTAACTTTTTTAAATCATTAATGTTAATAATGCTAACTTTATCTGTTTTACTTAGCAAAGTTATGCCAATTTTATATGCAATAAATAGTAAAAAAAGTTTTAATCATTTCATAAGCCTAAGTTAGCTAGATTAGTTATACCATATTTTCTGAAAATGCAAAATTTGTGTGGCAAAAAATGATAAATTTGAAACAATGAGAGGAAACTGTAGAAAAGAAAAAATTTAATCTTATAACTTTTTGCATATAAATCAGTTCATTATTTTGTTAAATCGTTCACCAGATTTATAAAACTATCATCAAAATATTAAAATTTAAAATCAGTGTACATGTATTAAGAATTCAAAATGAAAATTTATGGAAAATCTGACACCCATATCTTTTTTAATGCAAAATAAGTGAATAAGAAATTTGTCTCAAAATCCAACATGATCTGAGAAATCTATAAAAAGATTATTTTCCATAGCATCAACGAAAATTAAAAATATTTTCTTACATCTTCAAAAAAGGAATTTACATTTTTTCATTAAAAATTTAAGCTACACAAATTAGGAGTTAACTATCGTTTAAAACTTGAAAATATGTACATTCTTCATATTCAGATGTATTAAATTCTTCCTAAGATTTACAGCAATTACAAATACACAATTTACAAATTTAGAGCTTTATTAAGACAAAAATAAAACAGTGCGAGGCCTTAATGTGAAATCAAATCAATCAACTTTATCACTTGTCAATTTCATTGGACAAAACAAAAAGACAAGTTCACAAAGTGGGAGATTTTACTCAATGGTATTATATCTCGGGAAAAATAAATCTCACAAAAATATCAGATGGTACGAGCAAACTTGCATTTGCCTGGCAAAATCATGTTTTGCTATCTAGAATACTAATTTGGTTTGTTTCTAACTCACCCAATTAACAGCTCATCATTATTCTTGTGGTTAAGAAGGAAAAGTTAGCTACGTTGCTTCTAATGCGAAGAAAAGTAAACAATCAAACATTTTCCCTTTCTTCGCTTCTATTTCAGTTCAACCATCATTTATTTTGCAATAGATTAGTGAGAGTTTTGTCCTCTTTTATTTGAACAAGACACTTTTCGAATGAAATGTTAAAGAAATAACAATTACTTAATAAAGGTGTGGTCATGGAGTCTATATAATTGAAGGAAATTGATTTCAGAATCAATTTTCGATTGTCCGGTATGTGACTTGTCATTATGTTTAGAATAGCAACCGACTAATCAATTCTTCTCAACTAATTGATCCACTTCAATTTAATAAAGAATTTAAAAATAATTTAAGACAATGCTTTATTTCAATTAATTTTAAGGATTATTGAATAGCTCACATAACTTCTTGGAGGTATCACTATCTTTGAAAAAGAAAGGATTAAAAAGTATCAAAATTAATAATAATTCATGAAATTCTATGCTGTTATATTTGAAAGTATTAAAAATTTTACTTTTACAGTACTTAAAAAAGAACTGATAAGTACAGTATTTTTTTACGAAAGAAGAAAAATATTTGAAAGATATTCGTTTATAATGCTAAGGAAGAACTGTTTTATAATGAGAGCTTTTGTTTTATTTTTTTCAAAAAAATAATTCTTTCAAAGAATTAAATTAATGTTTATATATTTTTATTTCCAAAATAATTGTTTCAGATCAATTCTAGAAATATGGATGCTACATATTCTGTATTTTAATTTTAATTCTTTTCAGTTTTATTTGTCTAATATTTATAAAATGAAAGGTGAAACTTTAAACTTTGAAGTGTTTATATATAATTATTGCGTATGCGTTTTTATTATATTGTTTTGTTTACACATAATATTTTTTTTAGTTTTTTCTTACCCAGTAAAATATATATCATTTCTAAAAGATTGATTATAACTATTTTTTTTATCTTGTAGAAAATATGCTTTTTCACGCAATCTGAAAAAAGCTATAATTAAATTGAGCTATAATTAAATTACAGTTAGTAATTTAATTAATAGCTAGCAATTTCTGTCATTCTCATAATTTAATTTAACAAAAATATTGATACCACTATCATTTCTTAAACTTGTGGTTCATAACTTCATGTTATGTTAATCTATTGCATTTGCTTCTATATTGAACTATATTTTCCTTAATTTTTTAAGCCAATTGCTTAGTTGAGTATTTATTTTTAATGCTGTCTATTTCGCTTATAATTTACTATTTAATTTTTCTCCATGTATATTCTTAAGCAAAACAAGTTTCCTTTTCCTAATGCATAAATACATAATTAGAATTAAGTTCGCATCCCAAAGCTGCTTTAATCTGTCTTGAATATCCATTTTAAATTATTTACCGGAAGAATTTCTTATAAAAAATTAGTTACATTTACGTGTGTTCTAGCTAAATATTAGAAAAATTCATAAATACCAATCTAGAAAGATATATATCAAGAAAAGTAGAGATGAAGTATTCAATTTAAAATCGCCTTAAATTTGCTAAAGTTGCAGAATTTAAACTAATCCATCGACACAAATAAGCCTTGCCACTAGGTCTAAATGTATCCATCTCCAATATGATAAGATCTTATCATGTTATCATATACTTAAGAAAGACGAGTTCTTCTCTTAAATGTATTTTAAGATGTTATGTATTGATTGATCTTTGTGACATAATTCATTGATTTATGAGTTTGAATTCACTGTAATCAAATCTATTCTGCAATAATTTTGTACAGAGAATTTAATCGATATAATTTAAGTTTCTAGTATTTTCTAAAATATATATTATTCTATGGAGTGTAATTTCAAATTAAATTAGAAATAACTTTTTAAAATAGAAAAATGTTTGTTCGTGAGTTTGAAGTTATTCTAAGTGTAATCTTGAATATCATGTCACAATGCTGTGGTTGAAATTCGTTTCGAATTGTTTCTTAAAATATAACTATCATATTGATAAAATTTATTTAGACTTGAGGTATGAAATTGTCCGAAATATGAATTGTTTTTATACCAAGTATAATTTTTAGCATATTTAAGTAGAATCTTTAAAATTAATATTTTCATGTTATTCCAAAATAAATAATAGTTTATTGATTTTTTATTATTTAATGAATAAGAAATGTTTTATTAAGTATTTAGTATTTAGGAGCTAATTCTACATTCACAGACCAATAGTTAAGATTGATTTAATATTTTTTACACTTAAAGATAGAAAAATTTTTTTTCAAGCATTTTAGATAAAAAAAATTCAATCCTTCCATTTTTTAAATCTTAAATTAATTGAATAATCAGTATGATTGTACTCATGTTTTTTCTTGTTTTCTTTTTGCTCAAAAAGAATATTTTAAACAGAGCTTAAGGGAAAACTGTTTTCTTTATTTCTCTTAATAAAGACCTTTTCCACGAAACATTTCACCATTTCTCAGAATGATTAAAACACAATCTCATAAATTGTTTTCTGAGGTGCGTGTAGGTGACGCAACGTTCGGTAGAATAATTGATGGTTATTTCATTTGAAACTGAAATGAAATGAAGTTGAGAGGGAAAATTTTGTTTCAGCACAAATTTCTTCTCTATTAGTTTGATTGCTGTTTCTAGTTTTTGATTTAGTCTATTTAAACGAAGTACAGTCTATATTAGAGCATTGTGAAAGCACACAGAAAATTTATATTTTCTAGACATTTTAATAATTAATTTAACAAAATGTTAAGAGTTTTGGTGCAATTTTATAAAACTTACTTATTTACCTAATTTTACATTTTTTAGTCGTGAATTTAAGTTTGTTAATTTATTATTCAAAATATGTGTATAGAAAATTAGTTTTAAGTATTTTTCATTTATTATAATTGTTCACTTTTTTACTTTTCTGTTTATTGTTCAGTTTTTAATTATGCTACTTATTTTAAATTAGAAAAATGAGTTAGTACGTAAAAACATAATAATTTGTGCCTTTATTTTGCACCTACATGATTCTGAATTTGTGCAACCATTGCATTTAACCATTTTTTTAATAATCGCAGCGTGGAATGAGAACTTATGTATAGTTTCATTGATATGTTATAAATTAGCATTTTTTAACTAGCAGATTTGTTAAAACTCGCATTATTAACTGCCATTACTAAACATTTCAAACAAA
The DNA here is from genome assembly GCA_037975125.1 of Latrodectus hesperus. Classification (NCBI taxonomy): domain Eukaryota; kingdom Metazoa; phylum Arthropoda; class Arachnida; order Araneae; family Theridiidae; genus Latrodectus; species Latrodectus hesperus. The sequence continues at coordinate 59,280 of JAJQOW010001174.1, forward strand.
TTTAAGTGAAATTTAGGAATTATAGTTATTGGCGAAATACGTATAGAGTTCATAAAATAATTTGAATTAGTGAAAGGGTGATAATTAGTTAATTACCAGACAAACATTGGAATTTTGAAAAAAATACAATTATTTTGACGTTATTATAAAAACAATGTGTGATTTAATGATAACATTTATTCAAGGAAAGAAATCTAGATAGCCTTTGATTGGTCAACGAAAAGTTTAAACCAATGCACGTTACGCTCTTAACACACAGTGCGGGTTAACATTTATTTGAATGAATGAAATTTATTAATCCATGCTTTTAAGGGTTATGTAAACTTCTTCAGATTCATTTAATAAGAGATAGAGGTGAATATTTATTCTATATATTTTTAAGATTAGAGAAATTAATTACCTACTTGAAATTGTCTTTAGTTTTTAATTTTAAGACTGTTAAAATTGTTCAATATGTTTCAAAATATTTTACGGTATTTTTCATGTTCTAAGCATTTATGTTACTCTTAAACTCTACGTCTTGTGTAATTTGGGGAATATATTTTTTTAATGTAATCTCTGCTGACAGGGACTATATTCCTTATACAATTATATTAAATAATTATTTGATTTTATTTTAATTTATTAAGATGTAATCTCACTGGAAATATAATTAATTATTAAGCTTTAAAAATAGAACACGTGCTTCAAAATATACTTGGTGGGCACACTTGGGTGATGAACCCTTTGCCACAACAAGGCCACAAACTGATACTCATTTGTAGTTACCCAGCGTGCACCTGTGAACCAAGTCACGGAGGCGAGTAACGTTACCCGCGCCATACCACCACGAACCCGTTTATAGGGTGGGTCACATTCATACATCATCACGGAAGAAAGGATAGAGAAACACAGAGAGAAAGATAGTAACATCCATGCCCGAACCGGGATTCAAACTCAGGACCTCCCTATCCGCAGTCAGGCACTCTGACCACTAGACGAGTTGGTCGGC